>NDGM011107606.1:1575-12920 GCA_002564305.1 Octomys mimax | reverse complement strand
TGCCACTGAGCTATCTCCCAGCTACATTACTTTCATGAACAATGATACTAAACATCTTTTCATATTTATTTTGCTATTCATACCTATTCAGATCTTTTGCCAATTTTTAAAATCATGTTGTTTATCTTATTAATGAGTTCTGAGAGTTCTTCCATATATACTGGAATTGGATCTATTATCAGGTGATTTGCAAATATATTTTTAACCTTTGACTTTTCATTCTCTGAAAATGCCTTTTTTAAAATGTATTCAGTGGGGCTGGGTAGATGGCTCATTAAAATAAGGGCCCGAGTTCAATCTCTGGTTCTGCAATAAATAAATAAATAAATAAATAAATAAATGTATTTGGTACAGGGTCTCACTGTGCAGCTCAGTGATCCTTGTGTTTTCAGCCTCCTCGGTGCTGGGATTACAGGCTTGCACCACCATGCCCAGTCTCAGTGGCCAGCTCTGTGCATCCCAGGGTGAGGCCAGCGCAGCACTGAAGGGGATCAAACCCCAGTCCCTGTGTCTATCTAAGCAGATGCTTAGTCTGCTAGAAAATGCCTTTTAAAGACTAAAAGTTGTTGTTTTATGAAGTTCAGTTCATTTATTCTTTCTACTTAGGATTCATGTTTTATATGTTCTAAGAAATCTTTTCCAAACTTAAGGTCACAGAAACTTTCTTGTAGAATTTTATAGTTTTAGCTCTTACATTTAAGCATGTAATCCATTTTGAATTAAGTTTTATATATGGCATAAATAAAGGTTTTTGTTTGGTTTGAGGGTTTAAGATAGCCAATCATTCTAGCATTCTTTGCAGCTAATAACAGCTAATCCTTTCCTCATTAAATTACTTTGGCTTCCTTTTTTCAAAATTCAAACATGTGCTTGAAGGTCTATTTCTGGACTCTTTCTATCCTGTTTATTCCTCTCATTATGATTATTATAGCTTTATAATAAGCCTTGTAATTAGGTATTGAGAGTCCTCCAACTCTGTCCTTTTTCAAACAGTTGTGTGTATAATCTGGTTCTTTATGTTTCTCTGTAAGTTTTAGAACCAGCTTCTATCAAGGAGTTTGTGGGAGGTTTTCTTTGTTTGGTTTTTGGTAGATCAATTTGGGAAGAAGTAGTGTCTTTGTAATTAGCTTCTTCACGCATAGCTTCTTATCCAAATATCTTGTATCTTTGCATTAATCTGTAATTTTTAAATTTTCTGTATATAAATCATATAATATGGTTAAGGTATTCCCAAATGTTTTGTTTTTAACACTGTAGAAAATGGTATAGCCAGACATGGTGGCACATGGCTATTATCCCAGCTTCTCAGGAGGCTGAGGCAGGAGGATCATAAACTTGAGGCCAACTGAACAAGTTAGCAAGACTGTCTCAAAGTAAAATTTAAAAGCCTGGGTGCCAAGCGTGGTGGCACTCACCTGTAATTCCAGCCCTCAGAAGGCTGAGGAAGGAGGACTTCCGGAAGTTCAAGTCAGGCCTACGCTACAGAGTAAGTCCTAGGCCAGCCTGGACTACAAAACAAGACCCTGCCTCAAAATGACAACAAAAAAGGGCTGGGGTATAGTTTAGAGACAGTACTTGGCCTCGTATGTTTGAGCCCTTGAGTTCAATCCTTAGTACCACTAAAGGAAAAAAATGGTTTATTTTTCAATTTTTGAATGTTTATTGCTGATACATGGGAATGTAATTCACTTTTCTTTATTGACCTCATATGCCATGACCTTGTAAAGGCTCACTTCCTAGTTTTAGTTGATCTTTGTAAATTCCTTAAACTGTTTCATGTAGGTTAACTTGTAGATTTAACTTGTTTCTAGTCTGTAAATAGAAACAATTGTACCTCATTTCTTTGTCTTGCCTTACAGCACCAGTTAACAGCTTCAGTGCCCTGTTGAATAGAAGTGGTAGGAAGCAAATATCTTTGCCTTATTCTTGGTCTTGAAGGAAAGACCAAGAATTTGTTTAGCTTTTCACCAAATCACTCTTGATTTCCCCTTTTTTAATACTTGTGATATTTGCTTGGCTCTGTTCATAAAAAGAGAACACTCGACTCATATTCTCAGTGGTATTTCTTGGTACTCAGCGGTGTGTGTTTAATGAACTCATCTCGTGGAGTAAACTGAAACATACCTTTTTTTAAAAGTCATTATCTTCATATGGCAATGAAAGTGAGTATCACCAGTGAAAGCGATGTGGCCTTCATGTGACTCTCTGGGGACACCCCTCACCTGTGATAGTCCAGCTGAGAATGTGTAACCTGAGCCTGATAGGAAGAAAACATACAAACCCAAAATGAGAAACATCCTATTAAATGACATGTAAAAACAATGACTGTGAAGATGTGCCAAGTTAAATGAGGCTAAAGAAAGTAAAACCTAAAATTATTAAGTTAGAGGGAAAATTTAGCAGAAACTTGTTGTGACTAAGGTAAAGATTCTTAGGACACAGAAAGGATAAATCCATTTGACAACTTGATAGATTGGATTTTGTTAAAAAAGAACTTCTACTCTGCAGCTATATTTCAGTGCCCAGGTGTATGCCTTCCCAGCACCTGAACAAAAAGAAAATTTCAGAACTTCTGTTCTTTGAAATAGTCTACTAAAAATGAAAAGGCAGCAATAGACTGAAAGAAGATATTTACAAAACATTTGCAAGAACTGGTGTCCAAGCTGGGTGTGGTGGCAGATGCCTGTAATGCCAGCACTATGAATTTGAGGCCAGCCTGCGTTACACAGTAAATTCAAGGCTAGCCTGAACTACACGGCAACACCTTGTCGCAAAACAAACAAAAAACCTAGTATGCAAAATGTATAAAAATCTTTTTCCAACTCAATAAGAAATCAACTCTGTGTTTTACAAAAATACAGAAGATTTAAGCAATTATTTTATCAAAATGATAAACACATGAAAAAATGCTCAGTGACATTAGTAAAATGCTAAATTTACATGACATTGAGACAAGTAACACTTACTAAAGTGACAGAATCAGTGAGGTGTGGTAGAGTATGCCTGTAACCTCAGCACTCTAGGCTGCAGCAGGAGGGTAATTATGAGGCCAGTGTGGAGAATTTTAGGATTTAAGAAGACCCTGGCTCAAAATAAAAATAATAAAGTGGACTGGGGACATATCTAAGTGCAAAAGCCATGGGCTTAATCTCCACTACTACCTAAAAACAAAAGAAAAGAAGAAAAATAGGTGATACCAGATCCTGACAACGATATAGGGAAAGTTGTATTTCTAATGCATTGCTGGCCGGGAATGCAAAATGTATAGCCATTTTGGAAAATAATTTGGTAGTTAATTATGAAGCTAAACACATATATACCTTATAACCTCACAGTCCCAGTCCTAGGTATTTGCCCAAGTGATTAAGATTTATATTTACACAAAAGCTCTGGTTTGCAGTATAAAATCTATAGTAGCTTTATTCATAATTACCCCAAACTGGAAATAGCCCAATGTCCATTAACTGATAAAGATAAAATAAAGAAAAAGAGAAAAGAAGCAAAAGAGACAATAACTAAATGTAATGTCTGACTCTAAACTTGTTTTTAGATAAAATGCTGTAAAATACATCATTAAACCAGCTGACAAAATCAGAACATAGTTCGCATGATGGTGTGCACCTGTAATCCCAGCACTCAGGAGACTGAGGCAAAGGGATCACTGGGAGTTTGACCGCAGCTTAGCCTACATAGCAAGTTCAAGACCAGATTAAACTACATAGTGAGACCCTGTCTTAAAAAAATTTTTAAAAAACATCATTCTATCAGTATTGCATGATGTGAATTTATTCAGGAAAAAATGCAAATATAGACACAGCATGCAAGTGATAAAGCAAATGGAATAAAATGTTAATAATAGGTATATCTGGGTAAAAGATAGCATTTCGCTTACTTTAATTTATGCAGTTTATCTGAGAATAATGTTTAAAAAATTTAAAAGCAAGTTATTAGCATCTCACTTATAATGCTTTTCTTAAAACGTATGATCAAGGGAAGAATTCCTTCAAAATGCTCTTAAAATTATTTCAATGTTTGTGCCTCTTTCCCGCTGGAAGACAGTAACTTACCAGGAAAGTCATTTTTAGTTCTGGATGATCGCCTGGAATGAATTCTTTGCTTGAGGACACCGGTTTTCTACCTCAGTTGCTTTCCCCTCCATCATCCCCTGCCTCACCTGTCTCAGTGAAAGCGACAGTGGGCAGGCTTCTGAGCTTTCCCAGTTCCAGGTATGGTGGACTATTAAAAGCTCCAGGTGTCAGAAGCAAATAAAATTACCAGGGCCTCTCACTTTACCCTTTCGTCTCAGATCTGGAAGCACAGATGGTGCCTTTGGTCCAGTGAAGAACCCCTGGAGTTACTCGAAACAATACAGAGAACAGCGGCAGCCGCAGTCCAATGGAAAGCGCAAAGGCACCGACTGGCTGATCGCAGGAGGAAGCTCCGGCGGGAGCGCAGCGGCGGTCTCAGCATTCACGTGCTTTGCGTAAGATGCCTCCTTCACTCTCTGTGTAAAGCCCACCTACTGCACGTGGTTGTATGCCATACAGCAAAATCCAGCAGTAGAGTAATTCATATATGCTGGGATTTCTGTTTCTTTTTAGCAAGCTGTTTGTCCTTAAAGGTATATAAAAATTACATCTGCTGAACCCTCTCCAGTACTGCGTATGATGAATATGCTCTATAGAGCAGACTTTAATTTGAAATAACATGTAAACTTTATAGTACCTAGTTATTTTCAAAACATGATTTCATAGTTCTTACAGAATAAAACATTAAGCATAGATGGACCATTCAGTTTCATTTTTAAAATGAATTATTCAGGCTGGGGAGATAGCTCAGTGGTCTAAGCGCCTGTCTAGGAAGCTCACAGACCAAAGTTCGTTCCCCTGTGCTGCTGGGTATTGCTGCCGTGCAGGTCCTGGCATGGTGGCCCATGCCTATAATTCCAGTGCTGGGGAGGCTGAGACAGGAGGATCACTACGAGTCCAAGCTGCATAGTGAGACCCTGTATCAATAAATAAAAAATAATAATTTACTCAAATGTCTGCTTTTTGATTATACAAATATTTATAGACTATTACTGTAACTTTAGTTCAGGGCTGCTGAGCTGTTCTCTTTCAACAAGCTCTGTTTAAAAAGATAAAAATGTTCCTAATATTTATCAATTGGGTATTTAAAATAGTGTTTTGGGGGCTGGAGAGATAGCTCAGTAGAATAAGCACTTGCCTGGAAAGCACAAGGGCCTGAGTTCAATCCCCAGTTCCGTAAAAAACTAAAAATAAAAGTGTTTTCAACAAATACACACCAAGTATCTGTTCATTAAGTAAAATTTTTTCCACCTCCTCAGGAGCTGATTCTGTTTATCTGTCGTGCTTAGTATTTGGTAAGAATTCATTGATAAATATTTCAAGTTTCATTTTTAAGGCATTTTTTAGCCACCTAAAGAAGAGTAGTCTGTTTTATGTATTTTATCAATCTCAAGTTGAAAATAATTCTTCAATAATTTTCTCTCTCCATAGTCATCCTAAAAAAAACTAAGCTTTTTCACAAGCATTGCAACCAATAAATTATTTATGTTTTTTAGAGTTATGGCACTTTAGTTTCGTTCATTTTTTTAGTTTTCCTGAAATCTTGTTAACCAGTAAAACCATTTCACTTTCTCTCTGTGGAGCTTGATAGCATGGCATTCATATTCATGAGCGTCCTGACAAGTTAGAACTGTGGGATTAGATGTTTTTTTCCCTCATCATCCCACTTGGCGTTCATCTTTCGGAATGCGCTTTGAGAAGATGGCATTTTGACACATCATTCCTATGGAAATGTAGGTTTTACTTTTACACAGCCATCAGTGCATGCTAATGAGAGAATGTATCTTTTAAAATTGTGAAAGCAACAGTCTGATTTTGTAGCTTAAATGAACTTGGTGAGAAAGGAAACATAATTTGCATTTTCTGTAGCGCACAAATGCCATGTTATTGTTAGGAGCGTTGCTCAATCCAAAGCTGCACTTTAAATATACTCAAGAGAAGCACAAGCCAAAAGTAGCTTCAAATTGAATGTACCCCAAACTGTAAGATACTCTGCCTCTCCCCCACTTTGATTTGTTTCTTTTATAATAGTTTTGAAAACAGGAAGGTTCTTGGGGGTGTTATGTGACCACTAAAATGACTGAGCTAGAACAATATGTAGTGACATGGAAAATTATCCAAGCTAAGTCATTAGGTGAAAAACAAGTTGCAGAACAGCACGCAAGGACCTGTTTGTATTAAAAGAAATAATTAAAGAGAAGAGAGTATCAGTCATTACATGTAGTGTCTGGCTGTCCAGATGAAAGTATGTCAAAATATGGGACAGGCTGTTACAGGAGCTGGGATAAGAGAAATTTTACTTTATCATATACTGATAAAGATGTTTTAATTTTAAAGTAATAGGCTACTTTTCTACCAGCGTATTTTTTTTTTTCTGAGTTGTTTAAAATTTCATTGGGGCAAAATAAAGATAAAATTTACCATCTTAACCATTTTTAGGTCTATAATTCAGTAATGTTAATGACATTATTGTGTAACTAATCTCCACAACTCTTTTCATCTTGCAACGCTGAAACCCATTAACCCTCCTCCCAGTCCTTGGTAACAGCCTCTACTTGCTGTCCCTATGAATTTGAATACTCTAGGTACCTCACATAAGAGTGATATCATACAGTTTTTTTGTCATTGGCTCATTTCAAAGTTAGTTTGCTTCTGTTTTTAAATAAAAATAGCACATACTCTGAGTGGATGATGAAATGTATAACCATTTTGTAGTTGGGTAATGTAAATAGAAAGTATGAAAAAGTATTAAAAAATGAACCTTAGCAAAACTTTTTTGGTTCACAAAAATTTTTAAAACTACCAGTACTCACTAATGGTACTGAAATATTAAAGTACAATTGGATTCACTGCAATTGGGGATACAAATAGGGTAATTTTCCTGACAAGTAATTTGATCATAGGTATCAAGAGCATGTAATAATAAGCAGACCCTTTCATCCATTAACTCTGCTTCTTAGAAGTCAGCCTCAGCAACTATATGGGCACAGACTTATGTTTAATAAAAGTGTTCATTAAAAGTTATATCAGCTAGGGACACCATAAATGTTTATAAGTTAGAGCATATCTTTATCCATGATATCTAAGATAGCAAAAGGGTTGTATCTGAATTCTGGAAGGAGTGTGTTTTATTTGTGAGATTATCTTTGATTTATTTTAAATGTCAACATCAAAGAAAGGCATGCAATTTGTATGTATGTCAGTAGAAGGTTGTACTTTGTAATACTGAGATGTATATTATGGCATACTATACATAATTTAAATTTGCAGTAATTTTAATGGCGTAAGGCTCAAGACAAGCCAAAAAGGGATTGAAACTTGTGATTTTGGGTGATCTCAACTCCATTATGAAAAAGTACATTTAGAAAAAGAGTTGAAAATGGCAGAATGTTTAGTTGTGTTTGCCTTTGGGTAGTAGAATTGTTTTTTTTTTTTAGGACAGGGTGTACAGGGTCTCACTGCATAGATCAGACTCATATTTGTCCTCCTGTTTACAGCCTCCAAGTGCTGGGATTACAGGCGCGCTTTCAGTCGCTGCCTCAGCGAGCACCAGGAGTCAGGCCAGAACAGCAGGCTGGGGATCGAATTCCCAGCCCTGTGTCTGCCTAAGCAGGTGCTTTAATCTGCTGAGCTATTTGGCCCGCCCTAGAGTATTTAGTTAACCTCTTTCCACTATTCTACACTTTATGAATTCTCTGAGATAAGTATGTGCTACTTTTTATAATTGGGAAAATACACTTTTAAAAAATATACTTTTATATAATATATATATATTTTTTATATAAACATGTTATATAAAAATGTATATTTTTTCCAAAGGGTGGAGTCCAGAAATAGATATGTCATTCTTCTAAGAAGAATTCCACTTAAATTCCAGGGCTTTAGGATCAGACACTGGAGGATCTACTCGAAATCCTGCTGCTCACTGTGGGCTTGTTGGGTTTAAACCCAGCTATGGCTTAGTTTCTCGTCATGGTCTCATTCCCCTGGTGAACTCGATGGATGTACCAGGAATCTTAACCAGATGTGTGGATGACACAGCAATTGTATTGGGTATTTATGTGATTTTTCCATCATTCAAAACACTTTCACCATAAACCAGTAGGCGTGGTGCATAGGAATATTTCTTCTTACAGGTGTACTGGCTGGACATGACCCCAAAGATTCTACCACCGTGCAAGATCCTGTTAAACCGTTCACGCTTCCTAGTTTGACAGATGTGAGCAAGCTATGCATAGGAATCCCGAAGGTAACTTCTTTTTTAACTTTTTAGGAAAGTCAAATACAGAGCCAGACTTGGAAGTCAGATTAGTTAGGCTTCAATCTCTATACTGCCACTTTTATTAGTAATGTGACGTAAGCACATGACTCAGTCGCTCTATACCATATTTCTAAAGTGGGAATAATAAAAGTATTGAGGCCATAGAACTATGAACATTAAGTTATATAAAACAAGGATCTGTACATTTTATGTAGATAGCTAGATAATATTGTAGACTTTGTGGATTAAAATATTAACTCAGCTACTATAGAGAAAAACGAGTGTAGACAGTATATAAACTAAGGAAGACAGGGTGTGATCAAAACATACAGTAAGTTTAATTTTTAAAACTTTATTACAAGGGCTGATGAGGTAGCTTAATGGACTAAGTACCTACTTAGGCAAGTGCAGGGACTGGGGTTTGATCACCAGCACCATGTGCCATGGCACCCCACCCCCGGGCATGCTGAGCCACAGAGACCAGGTTTGGTGTCGCGTGCCTGTAATCCCAGCACTGGCGAGGCTGAAAACAGGAGGATCACTATGAGTCCTAGCTGCACAGTGATACCCTGTACCAAAAACATTTTCCTTTTTTTTTTTTTTTGGTGGAACCGGGGATTGAACTCAGGTCCTTGTGCTTGCCAGGGAAACACTTATTCCACTGAGCCATCTCCCCAGCCCCACCAAAAACATTTTAAAAATAAATAAATAAAATGTTTATTACAGTAAAAGACACATTGCCATTAATTCCCCTCAGTGTAATCCTTCTCCCTTCAGGCTTAAAAATCCCATCACACTGCCACTTTCTGAAGCAGTTCTAGAAGTTCTCTTTCATGAGTGTCTTTTTCAGATATGATAAAAAATATAGTGAGTATTGCTGCTGAGTGTGCTTATAAAATGTTATGGTGTGCCCTCATCCACCTTACTAACTAAACATGGCACCTGGCAACTTCTGGCTCTTCCCCCAAGCCAAGATGACCATGAAAGGTAAATGTCTGTGGTGAAGGCAGCCAGGACAGTGTGACTAGAGATACTCAAAAAAGGGCTTCCAGAATTGTGGCCAGTGTATGATGGGAGAAGTGTTTGAGGCAAGGGGGAATATTTTCAAGGGGATTTTTGGCTATGTGTCTTTAACTGTAATAAGTTTTAAAAATAGAAACATTCACTGTATCTTCCAGTCATACTTTGTATGAAGGACTTAATTTTTTAAAATGTGACCAGCCACCTCTTGTGCATTGGGTACAGTTTGCCAATCCTTGATGTAAATGACTTAGCCCAAAAGCATACCACACATCTGGTGCATGTCCTCAGCAAATGTTATGTTTACTATTACTACAAATACTGCTGCTGCTACCACTGCTTCTGCTACTGCTACTACGTTTATTATAGTAACAGTCCATACATGGACATAATAATGTTAAATTGTTGGCTTTTTAAACATTAAAAAATTTAAACCTAGAAATATTATTAACTTTTAAAACTTTCTGGAAATTTTTTTGAAAGATAAGGTACACTTCAGAGTAAAAAGTTTCTTAGCCTCAGCACAGCTGATGTTTGGGGCTGGGTCATTTTTTGTTTTGAGAGATAGTCCTATACATGCAAGATGTTTAACAACATGGTGGCCTCCACCTCTAGATGCCAGTAGCACTTCCTACCACCAGCCACAGCCAAAAATTCTTTCGGACATTACCAGATGTAATTGGTCAAGAAATGTAAGACATTTGCATCCAGATGAGACCACTACTATAGAGAAATGCTACTTTCTTCAAAGTCATTCAGTATGGTAATATGGCTTCTTTTGAAAACAGATCACAAGCTTTAGAAACAGAACTAGTTCAGAGTCCTCCTACATTCTCTGTTGACTTGCTCTATAATAGTAGAAAAGTGACTGATCTTCTCTAGTCTCAGTAGATCTCACTCATAAGTAAGGGATGTTAATCCTTACCCCATAATGATGTTATCAAAGGGCATGAAGTGAGGGACCTTTGAAAAGCATCTAGCAGAATACCTAATACATAAGAAACATTTAAATGATACAGATTCTCCATCCAGATCTCCAATGATTAAATTGTTACATCCAACTAATGTAGTGTGTCTAACACTGTGCTTATTCATGCCATACATTCTTGGTTCACTCTTTCTAGCTACGCAGTCCAGCAGTAGTGTCCATTTTTCTAGTATATTGCCAAAGTTGTTGTGTACAATTCGTGAAATATCTACTGTATAGATACTCCATTGTCCTCATTACCTTGACTGCTGCCTATCAGGAATATCTTGTACCTGAATTATCCAGTGAAGTACGATCTCTGTGGTCCAAAGCTGCTGACCTCTTTGAGTCTGCAGGAGCCAAAGTGATTGAAGTGTCCCTACCTCACACCTCCTACTCAATTGTCTGCTACCATGTGTTGTGCACAGCAGAAGTGGCATCAAATATGGCAAGATTTGATGGCCTAGAATATGGTAAGATGGCATGGCTGGGTTTTGTGTTTGTCTTGTTTTTAACATAATTGTACGTTGGACATTTGAATCTGATTTCTTTTCTTTTTTTTTTTCCTTTGGTGGAACCAGGGATTGAACTCAGATCCTTGAGTTTGCCAGTCAAGCGCTTATCCTACTGAGCCATCTCCCCAGCCCCTGTACGTTTGAATGGGTCTTTCATTAGTGATAAAATTTTTTTCCCTGAAATAATGTTCATGATTGAGAAAAGTCAATAAATATATCCTTTTACCTTTGTCATGTTAGTTTTGTATTATGCTGTTCACCCTAAATCTCTATTCATTTCTCTGCACTATAAATACTTTACAGGGGAAGTATCTCATCTGTTTCATTAGCCCCTCCAGTGTGCCAGAGCTCAGTAAATGGTAGGAGCTCAGTTAAATGTTTGGATGGCGGGAGAAATGGATGAGGGTGAATGAATAAAGGGCTTTTTCGGGGCTGGGGAGATAACTCGGTAAAATAAGCGTTTGCCTGGCAAGTACAAGGGCCTGAATTCAATC
>NDGM011107605.1:0-10411 GCA_002564305.1 Octomys mimax | reverse complement strand
TTCTTTTTTTATTTCAGAAATTAATTCTGCTCTGAGTTCCTCTATACCTTTCTGCTGTTCTTTACTTCCGACTCTGTTAATTCATTCATTTCAGCTGAGCTAATGTTCTCTGCACTTGTTATGGGTGGACTCAAGGCCTGAGATTGCATTTAGCTCCTTGTCTTTGTCATTTCATATAACACTGACCTCTAACCTTTGATGCAGTTATAACCTTAGCACCTACTGAAATTCGGGTGCAGATCTATTAAATTTGAGTTTATCCTGTTATGTCTGGCCTGGTTCTAGCTGTTGTGTTCAGCTCCTTCATGCTGCAGCCCTTGGAAGTGAACTTGTTGTTCCCCCCTGGCACAACATTGAATCTGTGGTGCCCCTGTGTTGTGCCCCTGGCCCAGGGGGCACAGGGCAGCACAGAAGCTCTCCCACACACTAGCCTGGTCTGGACTTGGGCTGGATCTGGGGGTCCCAAGAGCATCACAAAAGTTCTCACTCACTTGGCAAGCTTGGAGGCAGGGGCACTGGAGGCTTGCAGGGGTCCTGAGGGCATGGTAGAGGGTTGCACACACAGGGCATGCCCGAGTTTTGGTCTGGAGAGGTCCCGTGGTTACAAGGAACCCAGAAGCTCTCCCACACACTTTCCGGGCCTGGGCTGGGCAGATCTTATGCTTTGACTTTAATATCAGAGAACTGGGTACAAATCTAGACTCCACCACTGCAATTTCTGACCTCTGATATGTGATTTAAACTTGCTCAGACTCGGTTTCCTCATCTGTGAAGGTGGAAATATAATACCACCATCTTGGGGTGTGACAATGACATGAAATAATGTATGTGCACTTTTTGGCATATCATAATGGCTCAAAGTGATGTCTATTGTAGTGATGGAGGCTGTGGTGGCTTCTGTGATACCAACTGGGGACAGTGCTTGTGCATGGGTTCTGCATTAAGAATGACTGCCAACCATGGACTGATAGGAATTTTTGGTTGGGCCAGGATGGAGGCAGGAGGCCGAGAAGGAAGGAGGCCAGTGCAGGTCCTCGGGTACCAACTTGCTAATCATCCAGCACAGGGAGTGCTGCTCCCAGCATTTTACTCAGGAGGCACAAAAAATATGCAGAGAACAACCTGGGTCAGATTCAAAGATCATTAGCTTCAATCATATCTCAGAAGCCATACAAATTAACAGGGATTCCCTGTCTCTCAGTCTGGATGAAAGTCTAGATCATCTTCCCTTTGGGGCCAAGGTAACAGGGATTAACAATGTCAACCTGTCTTTATGGAGAGAGACTAGTTTTGCAGGTACATTGCCCTTAGGGACTGTCCCAGAGACATGTTATTGGGTCCTTTGGGAAATCCTAGAGTAGGATGTGGAGTGGTATTTCCTATAGTATCAGAATCAGCTACTAAGACCCATTGGTGAAGACAAAGTTTGTAAAGAATGCTGCAAACAAATGGATGTCAGGATGTCCACATAAGAAATGGTCAAGTGACTCTCTTCCTACCTGATCTGCAGTTTTGTCCTCACAATCTCCCCCTGTCACCATGAGAAAACTACTGAACCAACACACTGAAGAGAGAGAAGAAGCAGTAGGAATTTGGGGATTATTGGTCCTGTGGAGGTTGTTGGGGATTCTCTCATCTCTACAGGGAATGGAAAAAGGAGATGGAGAGATTTTAGAAATCCATTATGAAAATTATGAATGTTTGAGGAAGTGAGGCCTTTCTATTTCTCATTGCCTACACTCCTGCAGCCGACTTTATTATTCTATCCCAGTGTGTGACTGAGGAAGGAAGAAAGGACTTCGGGCGAGAAGGTGGGAGAGCAGAGAACAGACAAGAGTGGGGGGACCTGAGTGCCCATGGTTTGGTGCTGAGGTTGCATGAGTTGCTTGTGGGTCAACAGATACAATGGGAAGTAGCTGGGCTGGAGTTGTTTATACCCACCTAGAGGCAGAGCTGGCTGGTGTGGGAGCCAAGTCAAGGACCCATTTTTTTCCCCACCAAAATTCTTTCAGCAACAACCCCCACACATGGCCAAAAGCCCGCCACATGAACCATGAGGATGTCAGTGTTCAGGAAGAAAAGACCAGACAGCTCCAGGTGAGCAACAGCTGCTTCTCTCTGCTCCCAGGCATCAGGCATCAATCATGGAAGTCTGGGAGGAAGGAATAAGGAATCACAGGGTCCTCCTCTCCAAGTCCAAAATACCACAGATGTGAGTGTGAATTCTAACCTCAAGACCATCATGCTAAGTGAAACAAATAGACATTAAGTATTAAATATCACACATTTTCTCTTATATGAGAAACCCAAATATAAATAAAGAGCAAAATAAAGGAGAAATGGTAGGAAAAAAGGAAATGGGGGAGTAGATTTGGGGGAAATGGGGAAGGGGATCTGGAGAAAGGGACCAAGGCTGTAAGTATATAATTTATAAAATTATTATGGCTCATAAACAAAATATTAACAAGAAATGTTTGAATGAGATTAAAATTTGGACCTGGAATAATTTGAGTAGATGGGAAATTTTAAATAACATTAAAGGATGAGGGCAGGATTGGGTAGAGGAATATGGTACTCTTGGGTGTAGTTCAGCAGGTGTTATACATTTGATTACATCCCCCCAAATCTATATGTTGATGCCCTGACCTCTAGTATTTTGGAATGTGATGTTATTTAGAAATAAGTTTGCATAGATGTAATTAGATAAGATGAAGTCATACTGGAGTAGGGTAGGCCCTTGATCCAATATGAATGATGTCCTTTATGAAATGAATATTAAAGCTATCCTGTCCCAAGTCGAAGAATCACCAGATGCTAGGAAAGTAGCCTGGATTAAATCTTTCCCTGGTACCTTCAAGGAGAGGATGAATCTGTTGATATTTATATTTTGGACCTCTGGCCCCCTAAAATATAGGGCAGTAAAGTTCTGATGTTCTATGACACAATGTTGTACTTTGTATGGCAGCCAAGCAGACCAGTACAGCTAGGCCCTTGGGGAGCTAGCTCTGGGGCTGGGAAGTCTTCAGAGTAGTCCCAGCTGAGGCCAGGGACTGAGTCTTTGAACTCTTCACTGACAGTACGGCTTCCCATGGTCTGGGCATCCTTTCCCATCTGAAGAGCATGCAGGGGGATGAGGAAGCTCTTTCTGGTCAAGGATTATTCCCAGAGAAGTGCTCAAATGAGCCATCAGCAGCTAACTCTCCCTGCCAAGCTGAGACCAAAGTGAGAGAAATGAAACCCTCATCCCAGGTACAAAATTCCAGGGGGCACGAAGCTCAGTGTTCAGGACAAATAACACTTTGATGCAAAATTATAAAAAAATTAAAGTGTAACTACTTACAATCAACATTTGACATAAACAAAATTGGTTGAACTGATATTACTATTTTGCTGTGAGCTGCAGTGTGGCATGCATGGCACTGCTCTCTGCTGCTGGAAAAGGAGGACCTTGGTCTTTTAAGAAGTTGATCAGCATAGCAAACCACCTATTGTCAACCAGGAAGAACAAGAGCTAGGTCTAGGTTGGAAGTGGTTAGAAGGAAGAGAGCTAGGTTTAGGTCACAGGTGGTCAGACTCTACAGTCTGGAGGCTTGACAACTGCCCTTTACCGCTTACAGGTGTCCAGAAGAAATATGTCCAGGGAAAGGAATGATGAGAAGAGATAAGGAGAGTGCTCAGGAAGAGGGAAAAGGTTGGGTAGTGACTTGTGGGGCACAGTGAAATCTACTCTTCATTTGTGACATGTAAATGCTAGCAGGGCTACTGACAGTATGTTCTGGGGGCTGTGCCTATGGGCATGTGGATGTTTCAGACCAGGAGAAAGAGGAGCTTTCTGTGGTTGCTGAGCAGTTCACTGCGCTGTCATTGACAGAGTCTAATCAAGGTCATGCTGTCCAAGAAGAACAGGGTTGTATGTTTGCCCCTGTCTTTTCATCATCTGGCCTTTTGAGTAATGAAGAGCCCCTGTCTGAGCATGTCTGTAGCTGCTTTAATGACAAATCTGGTAGGTTTTATATCCTCCATGCTGGGTCTTTGAACTCAAGGCTGATAGGCTCGAGGCTAGGATGGATGGATGGATGGTCTCTTTACATTGACCTCTGCCCTTCATCCCAAAGACAGCCTCCCAAGGCCACCTGAGTAATTCACTCCTCTCCTTCCAGACCTTGATTTCCACCCCTCCTCCATACAATGACAGAACCTAAAATGAGAGACAACCTTCCCTCATCCAAATAAATTCCCAGCTTAGCAGATTTCAGGCTGATGGCCTTGGCTCCTTTGTCTCTGTAAATGAGGGCCCGCATACATGACGGATGGCCCCATGCACTGGACATACCTTTTACCTAACTGGAAGCACCACCACTAACCATTTAACAATATTGTTTCACAGCCAACTCCTTGAATGGCACTGTCCCTAGGTTGATAGCTTCTAATCAATAAGAATTGTCAGTGGGTGCTAGTAACTCCCGTTGAATGAAGGAATCTAATTCTTGGCTTTGAGCTCCAAGAGCCCCCAGCCTTCTGAATAAACATCACATCAAAGGTGATTCTCTATTCTTCCCATCAAGCTTAAATTTAGCAAAATTAGGATATGGATTTTCCTTTATTCTCTGTGATCACAAATGTAATGTCAGATTTTTTTTTTCCCAAAGAGCTCTCCATCCCACCTCTACTCTGTGTCAAGGTTGTCAGAACCATAATTTATTCATACTTTTGACCTCTGGGGAGGACAATATCCAAAGGGTCAGGGAGCGTTATTGGATGTCAGGATGAAAATTCACTGCCCTTCCTCCCTTTACAATGTTACATTTAATCAAGCCCCTACAAATGGGGCTGAGGCACTGCTGCTATGATAGCCTCTGAAGGCCTAGCCCTTCCTGACTAGTAATTATGCAATATTTATACTTTGCCAACATCCTTAGTGTTGAAGACAGTCAGAGATGTCTGGTTTTCTCAGTAAGGAAGTGAGTGTCTGTGATTTCTCTTCTGCTCAGGTCACCATGGTGACCTGCCAGAAGCTGATGTGAGCTAGCATGGGGGCGAGAGTACCATGGAGCATGGCGCTATGGGCAGGCCACCTTGTTTGTGTGGCCCTCTTTCAGGGCAACTTAGAACTGGTTTATTCTCAGTGGTCTCACAGCATAGCTCCTTTACCCAGAATGTCAAGGCCTAGGCAATTCTCCAGCTGTAATGATTTTCTGAGAACTGTGTGGAAAGTCTTGAGGGGCAAGAAGAGCAATGAATCAATGCTAAATAATAATAGTACATATTCTCTTACTCAATAAATACATTAAATACATACAATAAATCCCACATTCCTGGTTTGTAACAGATATAGCCTAGAGATACACAGCAGAGCCTGAGGCCTCATTAGAATTCTTGCCAAGTAGCGTCTTGCATATCTTCCAGAAGGTTCCATTTTTTCCCCAGTCATTTTAAGTGACTCAGAAAGAGCTTTGATAAACCCCATTGTGTCTTGTTTGTATTTTGCCCCCTTTCCTCCCTTGGCATCCAAGGAACAAGGTCCTGATTCATCCAGGCAAAGGGTAAAATTCAAGCTTAGGGTTTTGGAACCTGTGTTTGTGAATTGGCTCAGCCAGTTTCTTGCTCTGTAACCTTAATCACAGTGTGTGTTCTCTCTGAGCCTCAGCTTCTTCCTCTGCAGAAAGAAGGCAAGAATTGGGCCTGCCATATGGCTGGTGAAAAATCATGTGAGATACTAAAGATGAAGTGAGGTAAAGAACATTTACTTTTCTTCTGAGCTAGTACAGCCTCTGGGCGGGAGGAGTGCCTTGGCCACCTCCCTTGACCTTGGGAGCCAGACTTCAGAGGAAGGCAATCTGTCCCTCAGGACAGGAGAGGAACTAAGCCCTGGGGTGGGGGATGGAGTAGAGAAATCGCAGGTTGGGGTGGAGGAAGAAAGGTCAATAAGATGAGCAATGATGTACACAGCACCTTCCATGTAACCTTCCCTCCAAATCTTCCTGAGAGTCTAAAACATTCAAGGAATGCTTGGTGAGGGCAGGTACCTCTTGGAGACTAGGGAAGGATCAGGGGCCTTAGATCCAATTAGTGCAGGACTCAGAGCTAGCAGTGGACAATGAGGGAGGGGAGTCTACAGCTTTCAGAGGATGTCACAAAAACCCACATGGAGGATTTCAACTTCAAAGGGGCATGGGTATGGGTCAAGGAAATGTCACCTTCAGTGCAAGGCCCCCCAGAGTAGTCCTTTAGTGTGGTGCCTGGGCTCTGGCAAAATCCACAGTGAATAGGCGTTTTGCCCAATGTTAGAATGATACACTTGACCTGGGGCAGCTAGCAGAGGGGGCTGATTCCTAAGGAAAGTCAGGACTGGAGAAGAAGAGTTTCCTGCTTTCTAATCCCTACAGTCTTAGAGAAAGAGCTGCTAGGCCTAAAGGCTATTAATAGTACTTAAAAAGGCGGCCTTTGAGAAACAGGCTCCATTGAGAATTCTTGTCTTACATCCTATCCAGAATCTATAGGTCTTATTTCCCTTGTTTATGCATTAATATAAGTTGCTTATATTATGGACTTATTTTTTAATTCAGATGTATTTGCTACACATTCTAGGAATTTGGAGAGGAGTAAAAAGCCCCTTGCCCTTGTCGCTTGGCATCTACGGGAGCATAGCAAGGGTTTCTCTGGAGGTTTTCTCCACCTGTGATGCCCTTTTCCCATCTATATAGGCTGAATCCTGCTCCTTTCATGCCCAAGTCAGATCTACTTCCCTATAAAATTTTGCCTGATGCTCCATCCAGGGGCAGAGCCTACCTCATGGCCCCATCTGCCCACTGCATCCTCTCCTATGGCTTTTGGTATTTTCTGCAGGGCACAATGGCTACACAGTGGACCCATAATCTTCCAAAAAGAAGAGCCCAGGATCTTCACAGCTGCCCTTATCACAATTCTGACTCATAGCAGTGGATCACGACTTTCACACTACCTTAACAGTATAGTCAAGAACTACGTTGGCTTCCTTTCTGGTTTTCTACCCTGCTCAAGGACTCACTTTCCTACAGGAACCATGTCAGTTTTACAGGGCAGTGAGATTCTACTCCTGCACTCACCTTACTGCAGTGAGTACTGGCAAATAGTGCTATCTGAGAGAACTTTCTGCAACAACAGAAATGACCTTTAGCTGTGCTGCCCGATGGCAGCAGAGTGCTTTGCTAAGCACCAGAGCACACCCAGTGTGACTGAAGAGCTGAATGTGTAACTTTGTATCATTATTTATTTATTTATTTATTTTTGGTGGAACTGGGGATTGAACTCAGGCCCTTGTGCTTGCCAGGGAAGCACTTATTTCACTGAGCCATCTCCCCGGCCCCATTTTAATTAATTTAACATTCAATTTAAATTGCTCCATATGGCTATGACCTCCGCTTTGACCACACAGGCATAGATGCTGACAAGCAGAGAAACCTGCGCCTGGGCATCTCAGTGCCCTCACAGCTGCTCGAGCTGCCTCTGCACGCATATTCTGGAGGGCTCATGACCAAACACATCTCTCCAGAATCTCAACTCACCTCCCAGACAGGAGAACACAGGAGATAAAAACAATGTCGGCATTCCAAAGGTCAGATGTTTTCTTGTTTCATCTTCACCACTGTTACTGCAGATAAACATATCTCTGATAGATTCTGGAGCCCTCACAACACTTGCCACAGTGTTTTTCAAAGAGTATGTGTACAGTGAATAATGGACGAGGAAGTAAGTAGGGATTTAATGAAACTAAGCAGTGCTTTCAGGAGATGTGGCCATAAGTATGAATTTAACAAAACAGGTACAAGGATATGAGATGAGATGTGAAGAGATTTGGGAGAATCATTTAGGAAATGTTGGTCAAAACTATCTTCTAGTACTCAGTGGTCTGCTTCTCTTGCCCCTACAGCATAATGGTTTAGAGACATCTGGTGATCTTATCCTAAAGATCTAATGTTACGGTTTGAATTGTGTCTCATCAAAATATATATTAAGGTCCCGACCCTCAAGTATCTCAATCTATGACTTGAAAGTAGGGCTGTTGCAGGTGTCGTCAGGTAAGGCCATCCTGGAATAGGGTGGGCCTTAAATCCAGTGTGAATGGTGTCCTTGTAAGACAAGAGGAGCTTGGGCACAGAGACTGAAAGTCATGGGAAGCATGTCATGTGATGACAGAGGCAAAGACTAGAGTGGTGCAACTGCACGCTGAGGACAAGGACAGATGACCACCACCAGAAACTGAAAAGGACAAGAAAGAGCCCAAGCAGAGCTCCCGAGGGTACAGGGCTCTGCTGACACTTTCTGGATTGCCCTTCAGCACCCAGCGCTGTGTGAGATGGTAGATCTCTCTTGTTTAAGCCACCCGGTGTGTGGTTGCCTGTTATAGTAGCTGTCAGTGACCAAAACAGCTGGTTTAGGCTGAGATGTTGTAATAACAATGAGCTCTAAGAGGATCCTACCTGCTGGCCAGTGGGGACTCTTTGGGTTGCCTACGGCTCTGAGGGTACAGAGGAGTTTCAGGCCCAGACAGAAGCACTGCAGTAGCCAGTGTTCCCTGAAGAAAGCGCTTTAAATGGTGCTTCCTGTATTTTGCAGCTGCAAGGAACATGAGACCTACCCCATCAAGCCGTTCTTCCCTTCTGCAAAGCAGGGAGGCTCTGCTTTGGGGTTTTCCTTCACTTGTATAGCTCAGCACTGTCTCCGCAACTACACAGAGATCTTTGCAGGGCAGGACCGCCTCCTCCTCCGGCCTGCCCAGGACTCGACATGTATGAGGTGTTCATTGTGCAAAACCTCACAGCTGCATCGCCATGTCTGTCTGACTCACAATTTTAGCCCCAGAGTCTGGGACATCCTTGGTGCTCAGCAAAGCAGAAAGAAGAATAAGAAGTTAATAAATGAAGGCCAAGAACAGAGCTATGAGCCCAAGGTAGGGCCTGGGCCTGGCTCTACTTGTTGGTGGTCACTTGAAGACAGGATGCCCCAGGAGTGCTATCCATCCCAGATGGCTTGAACAGTTTGCATCACAGACAGAAGGAGGGAGCAGCTCACAAAGACCATGCCGAGCTGGTAGCATGGACTTCTGCTCCTGACCTTAGCTCTGAGGGCTCCATTTTCCATCTCCTGGGTGGTGGAGCAGAGATGAATCAGGCTGAGTTCCAAGGATGGTGGTGTAGCAAGGTGCCCCAAAGATAGCTTGCACTATGGTGAGATCGGACTTCTTAGTGTTGCATCCCAGAGAAGATCTGAGACTGCCCTGTGCACTTTGAATGGAAAATATCCAACCAAATGCAATGAAGCAGGCACCTCTGTGGAGATCAAAAGGCCCTCAACAGAGACAGGTAAATTGAAAAAGTAGCCTCCCCTATATAGATGGCTTATCCATCATCACTGCCTTTCCCCTTTCATGAGCCAAGCAGTCCAAACAGGTTCATGTTTCCATCCTGCAGCTTTGTGCTCACTTGGAAATACATTTTGATCAAATTCCAACAGGTTTGCCTCATTAGGTTTTCTATTCATTGTTGTCAAGCCTTCCCCCTTGAACAGTGTGGCATCATTTCCTTGCTTGGCCATCTCAGGGGAGGAGGAGGCAGTGGCTGGGAGGTCTTCAGTGAAAAGGGAAGGGACTAACAAGGAGCTGTCACCCACTGCTGTCATCTCCTCCTGGAGCCCCCATGGAAGCAGCACATTCAATTTAATGAGGACATCAGATTGCAGGTCCTGCTGCTCTTTCCCCCTTGCCCTCTCCGCAGCTCTGTGCTCTGAGTCCTGGACCTTCAGAGAAGTAGAGGTGGGCAGCTCCCTTCCTAGATTGAATCTGGCTGAGAAACCAGCACCTGTGAGCTCAGGTCCCTCTGAAAAGAGCTCTTGGCTCTCTCTTCTTCCAAAGGAAAATTTATGAGTCCAATTTCCACAATTTACATCTTTCATTTCATAATCCAGCCTACTTTCCCCAAGGCTTCCAGCGCTGCTCGTGTCAAAAAGAGACTCCTTATTTCCCAAACGCTTTTTGCATTATTAGTTTCATTTATTATTTTTATGTTTCCTATTGGGTCCACACATATCTCATTTCCCTGAGGTCCACAAATGGATGACAATGAGCTGGGAGCAGTCATTTTGTAACAGGGAAACTAGGAAGCTGGCGAGTTCTCCAGGGGAAAGTTTCCAGCCTGTGCATTTAAAACTAGTCCCAAATTAACTCTTCGTCACCTGGCCTCAAAACATCCATGCAGGTGTTTTTCAACCAGCTACTCCCATTCTTGTCTGTTCTGCATAGTGAATGACTTTAGGGAGCAAAGTGGGAATTTTTAACTCCTCAGAGAGCTGAACTATCCTTCCCTGTCCATTTATCTTTTAGGGGCCGGGGAGATGGCTCAGTGGAATAAGTGCTTCCCTGGCAAGCACAAGGGCC
>NDGM011107579.1:0-13258 GCA_002564305.1 Octomys mimax | reverse complement strand
ATTTCAGAGATTTCAGGTGTGTGTTTTCCAATTTCTTCTATGCTATTGTCTCCTGCATTTGTTCTGGGTAGGTTTAGGGCCTGAGAATGCATTTTGCTTCTTCTCTTTGTCACTTTGTATAGCACTGTCTTCTGACCTTAAGCGTAGTGCTTTTGTGCACTTACTACCTTAGCACAGGGTTCGTATCTACCAAGTTCAAACTCACCCAGGTGGGTGTGGCTTGGATCTGGCTGCTGTGCTCCACTTCTTCCTGCTACAGCCCTTGAAAGTGAACCCTCTATGCCACTCTGGCAATATGCTATCTCCTGCATCAGCTGGGCGGATCTTGCCTCTAGCTTCTTTGCAAAGAATTCTGCTACCGGGTTCTACACTGGGCCTGTCTGATGGAGGAATTTCCACACACAGGCCTGACTTAGGTGCTGGCTGAAGTGATGATCTGAACAACCAACAGGCAGTTCTCCACACATGCTAGGCCTAGGCCTTGACTGGAATGACCATCCCGATGCCCTGGGCTGCCCCACTCACATGTCAGGCCTGGATGCTGGCTGGAGTAAGGATCTGACGGGCCCCAGGCCTCAGAATTCTTTTTAATAGTACTTTTCTGAAATCTCAGGTCCTGCAGATTTGATATTTGAGTGGTGGATCTAGTGGCTCTTTTGGTGACCTTGATGGCTGTTGGCATGCTCAGGGTCCTTCCCAGTGAGCACTCGGAATTTTTTCTTAATTAATTTAAACTTTTCAATAAACTGTATATAAACCAAGTTTGGTATGATTTAGACCAGCTGTTAACTTAAGAAAAATCATGCTTTTAAGTCTGTCCCCCAAATTGTATGAGCAAATGATAAAAAAAGAAAGAAAAAAGTAGGAAACAGCTGTTCATAGAATGACACACACAGACAAATACACAGTCCACACAAACAACCATCTTTAAAAATTATGAGTGCATTCAACTATATATTCCTGGCCAGATTAAGTTATAGTAACTCTACTGCAATTTTTATACTTACATTTTTAAATAGACTAATTTTTATACTTATATTTTTAAATAAAAAAATAGATTTTGTTATTTGTCAATAAGCAGTGATCTCACATAAGAGATCTCTTATGTGAAAATTTTGGAAGGAATAAAGTCTTTTATCACTAAAAAAAAAAAAAAAAAAGATTTGAAGAGCAAATAGTAAATTACCAAGAACAATTTTTTGAACAATGAAAGCATACACACTACCTATATGCGAAGACCCTAATATGGTTAATTTACATTTTATATGTGGCTCATTTTAATGCTACAATGCCTAGTTTAATGATTCATGAACATCTTTATTTCAAAGTCATTTTTGTAATTCTCCTCATCAGTAGTTCTTGGTTCCATAGGAACAAATGAAAAATAAGTTTCCCCATCCTTACACAGAAATGAAGCGAAAAGATACACTTAAAAATCAAGTGTTTCTTTTGTACCTCTTCCTTCAGTTCATTTTGATGAGCTGAGTGTCACTTAGAGGTGCTTACCTCAAAGTAAAAAGGACCAGTTTGGGATTGACTATAAGAACCACTTGTGGCCTCGATAGTGAGGCGACAACAGTGTGCACCACTCGCCCATAATGGTGCTGACTTTCTGAGCTACGTCAGACAACGCTTATTGCAAATTTCAGTGAAATTTACAAGCTGCCCAACAGTGACACATACCTTTGAAGCAAGAGTCAGCACTCTCTGAAGATAATCTGGGATATTAATGATAATTTTTGTGGGTTTATAAAACATTTAACATATGTGATCTTGTGCTACCATTTTTTTTTTAGGTTGCTGTCTGTTCAAAATGTGTGTTCCTAAACATACATTTCACCATATTACTATAACCTCTAAAATTATTATGGTACAATTTTTCAAAGCAGAGTCACTCAAAAAAGTTATAGTAGAATTCACAATATAGTCCACTAGGATGGCTTAGGTGCTTTTTATACTTTATTCTCTTCCTTAATTTTAGAATTAATATCTTGTTTAAAAATATATTCAGGGGCCAGGGAGCTGGCTCAGTAGAATAAGTGCTTCCCTGGCAAGCACAAGGGCCCGAGTTCAATCCCTAGTTCTGAAAAAAAAAAAAAAAAGAAAAAAATACATTCAAATCTAAAGCATTGTAATTTAAAAAAAAAATTAAAAAGAATCACAACCATGATTTCTACTATTTAGCTTCTTTCAGATTTTTGGATTGTAATCCAAAAACAATTTAAAAAATTGATTTAAAATCAAAATTCATCGATTATCAATTTAGATTTAATGCCACTATTCAGAAATAGACACTATTAGGCATTGAATTACAAACAACTGAGGACATGTAGGGAAATGCCTACCTAATACTTCATTTTGCCAGCAACCATACAAGTAACTAGCATAGTTCTGTTGACTCAGCTATCTGAGAACTGGACCACTGGAAAGGATTCCTATAGGACTGTTCAACCCACAGCGTCTCTAAGTGAAACAGCAGAATGAATCTCACTACCAATCTGTTAGAAATACAAATTTCCTGGCCAAATTCCCAATGTACTAATTGGAAAACTCTGGACATAGAACTCAGCAGTTCATGTTTTCACAAGTTTCCACATGATTCTGATCACATTTATACTCATACCATATGTGAGGATCACTGGATTCAATCATTTTCAAAAGTAACAAGAGAGTCTAAACTTAGTTCTCATGGGATTCAAAAGGTAGCTACTAGCGCTCTCCAGTGACCATATGGCTTTGTTTAATTTACTTGATGTGCCCAAGTCTCCTCTTTCAACTGTTTTAAGGATTGCACATAAAATAATTGGCACTGATAGAATATACACAATAAGCCTGTATCAGTAAGTACTCAATAATTTTAGTGATATTATAATTTAATTCAAGAATATTCTCTTGTGATCATATAATAAGTAAATCAATAGCCCTTTTTCATACTCTTAATCATAATTAATAGCATTTGAATCATACACGCTCTTTTATAATGAAAGAGGAAAGAAGGATGGTAATGTAAAAGAGATGTAAGAAATTCTATATTCCAACCAAATGTCATAGATTGGGTTCTCTGGGAAGGAGACTGAGATGGGCTCAGACTGAATCACACCAGTGAAAGAGAGAGGTAGCAGATAGTTTCTGGGAAGAAGAGTAGGTAAATTCAGATACTCACCTGATGCAAATGTATCCATTCTTGTGGGGAGCTTTGTTACATTTCTCCTGGGCTAGGGGGATCTGTATGAACTCTTCAGTCATTAGATGTTGAGTGATCTCACAAGGACCGTATCCTGGTTAGGAAATGTTCATGCCCTGAAACCATCTCCGAAGGCCCCGATGAGCAGAAGCTTGTGCACCAACAGTGCCATCACAGCTGAGATCAGAGGTTTGTCCTGCAGGAACCCCTGACCAGCATGCAAGTTTGTGAAAGGAAGGAAGAAAAAAAGAAAGAAAGAGAAAGAAAGAAAGAAAAAAAGAAAAAAGAAAGGTGGGAGTGTCATAAAAAGGTGGAAATTTTGTAAAAATCAAGTAAAGTGCATGATAATTTTCGCTGGGGAAAATTAATATAAAATGAAGAATATAATGGAACACTTTTGCAATTAAATTCTGAATGTGCTAAAATAAGCAAATTTGTGCTTTGTCTCCCTGTGCTTTGGAACCAATGTCATGTGGTGAGAGACACATCTGCACTGTGCGTTGACACTGGAGTGCTGGAGCTGTGGAAGCCTGTCTCCCCCAGTAAGTCACACGAAGGTTTATGATGATTTTGCTATCTTTTTCTATCTAAAGAAAGGGAAGTTTTTCACAAACAGGGCATTTTGATCATATAAGAAAAGCAGGACCTGCATAGTTGTTAAACTTTTAAATAGTATGAAATATAAAAACATTATCTTTGCAAAGTATAATACTTTTATAAAATTCTAAATGTGTATGACTCTTTTAGGTTTCTATAATAACATGTAAGTTAGGGCAAATCGTATGTCTGTATTCATGGTATTTGACTATCAACTACCTCGTAGTTCAGGCCTTCGTTGAATCTTGGCCCAGGGCTTAATGACCGGCAGGCTACATACAGAGTTTCTATTCCCAATTTTCAGAAGACAGTTCTCTGCCCATTATTTCAGACCCAGGTAGAATCTAGACATGAATTTTTGAATAATCCCACTCTATGCGAAACTTGGTGCATTTGATTAGATGTTACTGTGAAAAGGTTATCTTATCAAACTAATAAATGAACTGCTGAATACACTGACAGGCTGTGGCTGGAAATGACTTTTGCCCCACGGCTCAATTACAACTCAGCCAATAGGAATGCAGGAGGGAAAGCTAAAGGTGATTAATTGATTGCTATGTCACAGTGAGCGAGTTAACTCTCGCTGCTCTAAATGTAAGCTGACACTATAAATGAGACTAGGGGAAAAACAAAACAGTTAGGATAAAAGCTATCAGACTACAACAGAGAACAATCGAGAAACAAGTAAGGGCTCAGTTAAAGAGCATGGGGACACCCTTCCAAGAAGCACATCTTAACCTCACTGGACTCCCATAGCAATCTCTGGCTGGGTCCTTCCTTTGCTTTTCCTTTTCTGACTTACAGAAATTCTAACATTTTGAGGACTAATTTTGCCAAAGAAAATAACTTGAGAATCACATGCAGAAAGTTTGAATTACTTTTCCACAACATTTATGGGGCTAAATCATTCCTTTATCAAAATTCATGGTCAGATCTAAGGAGCTGGACCTCTTCTCTCACTTTGCCCAATGGAAAGAGTTTTGGGAAAACAAAGCCAGTTTTTTTTTTTTTCCTCTTCTACAAAGGGTATCCTTTTTTCAGACAATCCCATTTTTCTACTTACAAAGAAATTTGCTTTTCAGTGGCCAGATCAATGTGACCTTCCTGCAGAGTAATCTCATGTCAATGCGAGAAGACATTTGGAATGGAAACCAAAAGAAAGAAAAAGAAAAGAGGAGGAGTAGGAGGAAAGATCATAGCAAGGCTGGGACGCTGTAGGAACAGAACAGTGAGGGATGTGTTAAAAGCCTTTTATAATAGGAAGATTTTACAACCTGAACTGAGTGGTATGGAAGCTGCCAAAGAAACTGCAAAAGAGGATGACAACGACAAGAAAGAAAAATGGAAAGATTTAAAGCCTCTTCAAAATACAAAGACAAGGAGGAAATCCTGAGAACAATACCCCAGCTCCCACTACATGAGCTCCACAGAGCTTCGGTTGCTGCATTTTTCTTGAGCTCATATATCAGCTCAAATTTTGACAAGGGTCATAGAAAAATAAAAGGGAAGAGCACTACCCACACTGTGATTAATATACACAGATCTAAGTTCCCCAGAGCACGATCTGTGAACATTTATCAGGTGCCAGGTCTCTTAGGAAAGGAAAGAGAGTCAAACCACTTCTTTTAATCCATAGCCAGTGAAAAATTAGGAAGACTCCTGGGGAAGAAAGAGTAAGGCAGAAAGAAATCTAGTTTCCATGCACTTCACTTCATGTACAGATTTCCAGTGAAAACATAACCTAGTGCATCATTGACTGTACAGTTAATTTACTGGGGATTTTGGATCTAAACTCAATTGCACATTTTTAAAGTGATATAATTTAAGCTAGCCATATTTTTTATTATTAATCTCAACAATGAAAATCCTGGATGAATAAGATGCTGCCTGCAATGTTTCCTATGCAAGTGATATGGATTGTCTGTTACTGTTTCTAATCTGAAAAATCACAGCTTTTTATATTGTCCTTCTGCCATTCTGTTAGGATATAATCATGCATCAGACAGAGGCTTTTTCAAAGTAATCTGTCATATTGTTGAAGAGTATTTATTAGTTTAGTGACAAATGAATTTTATAACACACAAGAAAAAATTATCCTAAGTACTGAAAAATAGAAATGAATATTTCTTTTTTTTTCTTTTTCTTCTTCTTCTTTTTTTTTTTTTTGTGGAACCGGGAATTGAAATCAGGCCCTTGCACTTGCCAGGGAAGCACTTATTCCACTGAGCCATCTCCCCAGCCCCCCAAAGGAATGAATATTTCTAACATGTGATGTTACACTTGTGTTGAATGCTAAATACATTTTTAAGTAAATTTTTTATTATTTTCTAAATTCTGTCTGCCCAAAGCATTATAGAAATAGAAGATAAAACACTAATGTTATCAAACAAATGAAATGTATATAAGAAAAAACTTTCCTGTAAAAAATAAATATATTGGCCTTGATAGACTCCACTTATGATATCATGTTATAAGCACCCTTTTTCAAAACAAACTCATTATATAGTCAGTTGAGGAATAAAATCTCCACATACAGTTCACTGGTGATTTTTCTCACAGTGTTTCTTCTATAAGATTTATTTATGAAAGAAGTTAGCTAAATCATGTATGAAAACATTGTGGTAATACAAAGCTATCAAATTAATGCTAAGATTAATATTTAATATCAGTTAATTACATTAATTATCACTGAAATCTAGTGTGTTAAATCACAAAAGAGTCTCCATTGGCTTCTTTTTCATTTTATTAATTTATTAGGGTGTAATTTATTATAATGCAAAAGGAAATGCAAGACAAATATGATTAAAAAGAATAAACTTAGAACACTATACATTTAGCTTTAAGTACTGTGGTTCTAATATATTCATATGCAATATTTATATTTAATATTTTTTCATACAATTAAAATATTAAATTTAATTTTTAAATTAAATATAAGTTGAGACTAATGTACTTGTCATGATAATAAAAGAACATAATTTAAGTTTTTAACTTGCTAGTATTTATTTGGAAGTACTGCTTTTTAAGTGATCATATATTCATTATTACATATAGTAAAATTAAAGCTGATTTTATGAATTATGCTGATACCATAAAAAGATATTATTAGTGTTAGCTTCCATTTTTTTCAATTCACATTTAAGTCACTAATAACATACTTACTTTATTTCATGTATATAACATAACACTAAACCAAAAGAAAAAACATTTTTGTTGGTTTATTTTTTGAGACAGGGTCTCATTCTGTAGTTCAGGTTGGCCCTGACCTCTCTGTGTAGCCCAGGCTGGCCTTGAGCTCATAGCAATCCTCCTGCTTCAGCTATAGATTCCTGGGATTATAGTCCACCATACCTGGATCAAAAGAATGTTTTAAAAAAGCAATTTTACATCAGATTTGATCAGGCTCTTAAGTCTGGTTGTTTCCCCCACTCAAAATGTTTAACTCTTACTTTAAATCCATTTTAGAATAAACAAGGAAATAAGTTTACCTAACAATAATACAATGTCTCAATCCTAAAATTAAAATTATATTTCTGATCCTTTATGTGTCTAACATTTGTGCAATTGTTAGGATCAATTGTGTATTTAATTTCTGGGGAATTAATAAAACACCCATGGGGGTCTGTGTGTTGAGGCCATGTTGGCGTAACTCTGGGGTGTCTCTGGTCCCTGAGCCCTTCCTCTCTATGGTATTCTCCTGGTCTGGTTCCCAGCTATCATGACTGCCTTTCTCTTCTCTCTCCTCTGCTATACTTTTCTTGCCTTGGAAAAAATAAAGCATGGACAGAATCCGTGCAATAACATGAGCAAGTGGAAAGTTTTCCTCTTAAAATTATAGGTTACAAAATTTTTCTTCACAGAAATGGAAAATTGACAATATAGTGTATTAGGCATTGGAATAAGGATCAATAATAAATTTAAGTTTCATTAAAATAGTCAGTACAATATCAATGGAATATAATTGGGAGTGTAATAAGGAAAGCTCAACACAGTTATAGGATATATCAGTATGTATTCCAAATTCAATTTCATATGATTAAAATACTTTCCCAGAAAAAGTAATAGAATGGGTAGAGTTTGCAAGAATGATTTAATTGAAGATAAAAGAAACTCTCGTTCTAGGAAAGCAAATATTTCTTTGTTGAATATATTATGTTCTCTACTAGAATATAAGCTCCATAGGGTAGGTTATATATTTTGTGCATTATCATTCACCAGATAAAAATTTTAAAATAAATTTTATTAAGTAAAATCTAAAGTCATACTCAGTTAGAAAACAAAGCTAAGCATGAGAACTAGAGGGTGGCTATTAATTTTTCATTATATTTAAACTTTACCCACTTCCTCTTTTATTTATTTATTTATTTATTTATTTATTGTATTTTTTGGGGGAAGGGTCTACAGGGTATTCAGGATCTCACTACTAGATCAGACTCATAGTGATCTGCTTGTTTACAGCCTCCCAAGAGCTGGGATCACAGGCGCGCACCATCATGCTCAGTCTCAATTGCCGGCTCAGCACACCCTGGGGGCCTCGTTGCCAAGGCAGGCCTGGGGATGGAATCCTGGTCCCTGCCCACTTCCTTTTTAACCATAAAGAAGATAGTACATGCGATACCAGATTTTTATCCCTGCTCTTCCAAAATGCTAAATTCACTGGCAATATTGGAACTATCTGATCAATAAAATTTTTCCACTAAACCAAGTAGAGCTATTGAGAGAATTTCCTGTCTTTATTTCATAGAAAAATGCTCTCGTCTCAACATAAGGAAGTCACTTGAAGACCGCAGTGATTGTCAGCTTCAATTCACAGTACAAGGACAAATTAGGGCTCCCATCAGTCTTGTGTTTGTCCTCCCCACACCGCATGACACCAGTTCCTCATTTTGCTGTTTCAATCACTGGGATTCTGTACTGAAATTATTCATTCAAGCCCTGAAATACCCTTGTTTCGTAACTCAGCCTTATGACATGACTTTATTTATAATTGCTGTTTTCAATGTTGTCTTGATAACCTGTCTACAGGATGCAATGGTGGGTGGAACTATTAGTTAATACACATAATGTGCTTATAAATATATGTGTATTTCAATATGTTACATGTTATGGTCTGGGTCTCAGTGCCCCCAGATCCTCTTGTGGTCCTGGGTAGCTGAATCTAGAGCGTGTGATTGACTCAGTGCAATGCTGGGATTAAAGTTAGGTGACTGCTGAATCAGCAGCTGATTGGATTGGTACTGTCTGAATCTCAGCAGTAAGACAAAAGGGGCAGGTTGAGGCTTGATTCCCCCCAATTTTTGCTCTTGTTGTTTTTGTTTTGTTGTCTTTTGCTGCCATGAACGGTTGCCCCATTTCCATGTGGAACCTTGCCTTGGAGCCCTCTTATATGGACTGGAACCTTTACAAACTGTGAGCTGAATAAACCCTTCCCCCTTTAACTTTGGCTGTTGGCTATTTTATCTCAACAATGAGAGTGAAGGTGTTAAAACAACAAGTGTGTTGCTATGGTTATGTAATATTAAACAATACTGCTTTGTAGCATAAGGGTAGTTGCAAAGCACACATAAGGGAATTAGTATTATCTATCATTATCAGATAACTTGTGCATCCAGTAAAATTTAATTCTGGGGGCCAGGGAGATGGCTCAGTGGAATAAACGCTTCCCTGGCAAGCACAAGGGCCTGAGTTCAATCCCTAGTTCTGGAAAAAAAAAATCTTTATGATAGTTTCTATGTTAACTCTTAAGCATTGAGCTCAATTGTTCATTATATATCAGGGCTTCATTGCAACATAACTGTGGAGATGATGCTAATAGGCAGAAGGTGGTATAGATAAGTGGATTAGTTTAACACTGTGTCATTGCTTTGATGTGATATTAATCAGAACAATGAGGATAACATAGAAGTTATCTCAAATTAGGCTGCGAGGTATGGTGTGAAATTTAACCTATTTTGAATCTATCTATCTATCTATCTATCTATCTATCTATCTATATCATATGCCCCATGGAAATATTGCTTTATGTATCTTTTCACTATGTAAATGCTGAAATTTGGACTTATTCTCAATGTTTTTCTCAATCTTTTACTTACTTATTTATTTGGTACAGCATCTCACTACACAGCTCAGACTTGTAGCGATCTCAGCCTCCCCAGCACTGGATTTACGGGCAAGCATCATCATGCCTGGTTTCTGTGGCCAGCCCAGTACACCCAGGTTTCGGAGCTGGCAGGGCATGCAGAATTGGGTGTAGAAACCGGTCCTTGTGTCTGCCAGGCAGGTGCTTAGACTGCCAAGCTATCTCCCCAGCTCCTGGACTTACTCTTAAGACTGGTAATTCTTCCTGATAAACATGAAGAATGTCATGGAAGATGTTTTATTAGAAAAGAGGGCAAAGAATTTGGGGTAAATATCCAGAAATGACCATCATCATTTTGGACATTATTATGTACTATGTGTGTCTTTTCTTTCACAATTTAAAATGATTCATCCTACACATCCAAGATCATTTCTAAGGTGACCAAAATTATTTTAAGCAAGTGACGTGCACAACTTAAAATATCTGCAGCTATGGAGGGTTAAGAGTGTAATACTACATCTACAATGATGTAGCGATTTTAAGGAAAATTGCTCTGTAAACATTTTCTTACGTAAAAATAATGCATAAATATTAATGTTCTGTTTTACACAAACAAACACATCTTATATTTCATTCTAACATTATATGTGTTTTAGAGAAACATTTCTTTTCAAAAGAAAAATTGTATTTATGAGTTTGATAAACCAACCCCCCAAGATACATATATTCATTAGGTCTTCCAAACATGTACTAAATAAAAAAAAAATGACAAAAGAACTTTGAGTATTGATAATTTATTTCTACTGAATGCAATCAAATGAATTATGTTCTCTCATTTATTCGAAGACAATTAGAAGGGGAATTTATTAAATATTAGAAACTAAGTTATCTCAAGGATAGAACATTTAAATAATTTTTAATGAATCTGTTTTTGCTAGTTTTCCTAATCAGCTATATTGATAACAGTATATCCAAAGCATTATAGACCTTGGAGTTATTTTAAGGCAATACTTGATGTTCAGCCTTAAAGACTCTTCATTCCTTTAGTCTACTTACAGAGCGACATCTTGAGACACATTTGTATGAAACACAGTTCAAAAGTGATTCCCTCAATTAAAAATCACCATAGAAAAAGTAAGAGAATGAAGAACATAGTGTAAATAGAAACGATTTATTCACTAAAATTTAAGATGCAATTATTTAAAATAGCTAATTATTAATAAAAAATTAAAGAATCTAAATGCCATTTTATTCCAAATTAAAAAGCTTACTTTTTTTTTTAAGTCAGAGTGGCAAAACTTTGTTTTTGGACCATTAGAGCTTGTTTGAAGGTTCTAGCAGGGGAGCGCAGCTAGTCATATAACCTTGACAGAGGAAAGGTCCTCCTCTATCAGGGGTGGTAGTCCTCTTTGACCAAACATGCAGCTTTGAGAGGGATGTACATGGAGTGTTGGGGGAGGAAAGGGACACCTGCCTAGCCAGTCAGATCAGCCAACTCAATTCTGGCGATCAGTGTCACAGCCAGATCACCTTCACCTCCAAGGCTTTGTTTTTTAGACTTCATTGCATGTACTCCATCATCTCAGTTTTGTTTCTCCCTTCTGCGCTTCTCTAGTACAGACTGAACATGCACAGTATTTATAACGTGGCTGTAAACATTCTTGTAGTTAGAGTACGTTGCTCCAATTGCAAGTGCTTGTGATTTTGACTGAATCCCTTTTCTGACCTTCTGACCTCACTTTGCCCCCTTACTTGCCAGGTAGATAAACCTACATCATTTGAAGCTACCCATTCCCAGCAACTGATAGACTGCCACAATTTCCTATTCTAATTTATTTATTTTCTATTCTGCTTTACCATAAAGTGCTATGTGAAAAACCACTTGTGAGGTGTGCCTTTCACAGGGTGACTTCCTCATTTCCCTAGCTGAGATAAACAACTTTTATTCACATCAGTGTTTTAGGGTCCATGCCAAGAACAACTGAAACACAGACAAATACACTTACTCTAGGTAACATGCACCTTTGCCCTCTTACTTATAACGCTGGTAGGGATAACACAGAATGAAGTCCAGGCACAGGTAGACCACCATTTATTTAAGTCAATAGGAAGAACACACTTCCCTGGCCACAGCAATTGATTTAGAAATATCAAGTGACATGATTTTCGTTATACAAAAAAAGAATTCCAGAGTTAGTGTAATATCGTAAGTAACCATCTCTGATGGTACAGCAAAGACTTTTGGAACTGGCAAAACATTTCCATAACCACAGGAGATCTTGGAAACAATTCAGGAATGAATATTTCACTTACAGTAATGAGTAGTAAATCTAGACAGAAGATTGAAGTGAAAATGGAGGGCTTAGACAGCAGTATAAATCAACTAAACTTGCAGAACACTTTACTCTGCAATAGCAGAGAGCACGTTCCTCTGAAGTGTACAGGGTTAATTCTTCTTCTTCTTTTTGGTAGAACCAGGGATTGAAGTCAGGCTCTTGCGCTTGCCAGGGAAGCACTTATTCCACTGAGCCATCTCCCCAGCCCCCTGGTTAATTCTTCTAAATAAGCAATGTGTTAGAATATGCCCCAGTAAACTTTGAAAATATTAATATTATATAAGGCATCTTCTCCAAACACAATGAAGTAAATTAGAAATCAATAACAGGGGGCCGGGGAGATGCTCAGTGGAATAAGTGCTTCCCTGGCAAGCACAAGGGCCTGAGTTCAATGCCTGCCTGGTTCTGCAAAAAAAAAAAAAAAAAAAAAATCAATAACAGACCAAAAACTGGGGTAAAAGGAATAAAATATTCATTTGTACATCTTAAAATGTTTATGCAGTTCTGAATATACAGAAAGAATTTGAAAATAATTGTTACTATTTTTTTTTAAAGTTGAACTAAAAGAAACCAAAAAACATTTAAATTCTGAAAGAAGTGCAACTCTACTGCCAACAGACTGGAGCCAATAAGAAAGGTTAACAGCCAAATGTAGTTGCAAATGCCTGTAATCCCACCCTTAGAGGGCTGAGGCAGAATTAGCCCCAGGAGTCTGAGGCCAGGCTGAACTGCATGGTGTGACTAATAATATGCAATGTATTAACTTTTGCTATTCTTCTTCTATCATCTTCAATGAAACTTTAACTGCTTTGTATAAAATAAAAATGAAGGGGCTGGGGAGATAGCTCAGTGTAATAAGCACTTGCCTGGCAAGCGAAAGGACCTGAGTTCAATCCCTGGTTCTGCAAAAATGAATAAATAAATAAGTAAAAAATAAAAATTAAAGCTACAAAATGTTTGATTGTCAAGAATGAATTTAGATGGGTCAAAAATGGAGGCACTTGGGGCTGGCAAGATGGCTCAGTGGTCTAAAGCACCTACTTGGAACAAGCTTGGCAAAGC
>NDGM011107560.1:0-16350 GCA_002564305.1 Octomys mimax | reverse complement strand
TGAATCAGCTGGGTGGGTCTTGCCTCTAGCCTCTTTGCAGGTAGTTCTGCTGAAGGGTTCCTTACTGGGCCTGCGCTCTGGGTCTGTTCAGGATCTTGAGGCCTGGGTCATCCCACTCACTCGCCAGGCCTGCACTCTCCTAAACATTTCTTAAAGACAATTTCTTGAGACTCAAATTTTACTTATCCTTATGTATAGGGTTCAGTAAGATGTTTTGTATATAATCATTTAAAATATTTTGGGGGCTGGGGAGATAGCTCAGTGGTCTAAGCACCTGCCTGGCAAGTGAAAAGACCCAGGATTGAAACTCCAGTACTGCATGCCATGGTGGCCCCACACCAAGCTGGCTACTGAAATTCGGTATGATGGCACATGCCTGTAATGTCAGTGATGAGGAGCTGAGACAGAAGGATCACTGAGTCCAAGCTACATTGCAAGACCCTGCACCAAATAAATAAATAAATAAATAAATAGATAAATAAATAAAATTTGATACTTGTCAGGCATGGTCACACATGCCTATTATCCCAGCACTTGGGAGGCTGAGACGTGTGGATTGCCGTGAGATTGAAACAAGCTTGGCCTACAAAATGAATTCAAGGCCTGCCTGAAGTACATGGCAAAACTCTGTCTCAGAAAAAAAGAATGAATAGATATGTGAATATATCCACATGTTTTTTGGAAAGATTTATAGAGAATAATTCTAGAATATTGGCCAAAAAGCTTGGCGAGTATGATAGATGTTGCCATTTTGTATAGCTATAGAAATAAGGCAAAAGTATGCTCTTTACATGTTGTTCTCTTGTACCATATATGAGAAAAACAAGACAAGAAATATTCTGGAGCCTGAGAATATGCTTATATGAATGATAGACTGAGGATGTGTTTGGGACCTGGTGAACAGTATCATCAAGAGAGAGGAGGCTAGCAAGTTTCTTAGTCAGTTTTGTGTTACTCTTATGGAATGCTTCTGACTGGATAATTTATAATTTGTAAGTTATGTCTTAACAATTTAGGAGGCTAGAAGTTGAAGAGTCAGGGGTATATATGGTAAGGGCCTTCTTTATAATACCTTGGTAGAAAAGCAGGACAGCATGTGTGAGAGAATAAGAGGGCCAAAATCTTTTTTTAAAAAAATGTATTTGGTACAGGGTCTCACTATGCAGCCCAGACTTGTAGTGATCCTCCTGTTTTCAGCTTTCCCAGCACTAGGATTATAGGCATGCGCCACCATGCCCAGACTTGATAGCTGGCTCAGTGCACCCAGGGGCATGTGGTGCCAGGGATGGAACCCCGATCCCTGTGTTTGCCTAAGCAGATGCTTGGTCTGCTGAGCTATCTTGCCATCCCCAAACTCACTTTTGTAATTCTTACGATAACAAACCCACTCACTCCCAGAATAGTGATATCAATCCATTCATGTGGCTATAGTCTTCATGATCTAACCACTTCTTATTAGACTTTACTTCTCAACACACTGAGAAAGTGCATTGGGAATTAATTTTCCAACATATTGGAGAACATATTCAAACAACAGCAACAAAGTTTTAGAGGATAGGAAATTAACAGTTCAGGAGTAACCTGGTTGGCACATGTTTGTGTATGTTGGTGAGGAACAGTGGTTGATTTTTAGTAAGTAGAATAGATGTGGGAACAGGCATTGATACTGACACTATGTGTGGGTGGTGCTGGGACACATCTACCCAGGCATGCTGTCAAGGGACTTTGGTTATCTTTACTTGTGAGTCATGAAAACATACAGCTATGGTCTGAGGTGGCATAGTGTGATGTCCCAACAGGGGATGATGCAGGTAAGGGAGACTCCTCAGTGGAGGGACTTGAAGGTATAGATGTCACATGGTGATTGAGGTAGACAACACAGACTCCTAATTTGGGAACTTTAGATAGTACTTCATTTAGGATTCTTGCTTTTGTAGATATTAAAAACCCAACTCAAAGTAACTGAAGCAAAAACGATCTTAGGCCCATTTTACTTAAAAATTCATTTCTGCTGGTCTATTGAAAAGAGCAGTTAATGCTTATTTTTCTTTTTTTAAATTTCTTATAATTTTTTGATCTTTTTTTGTATCCTATCTGCTAATAGCAACTAATTTGGAACAATATTATATAATATAATAACCATTGTTGAATTCCTTTTTCTTTTTTTTAACTATTTGTTATTCTCTTTAAAAAAGAAAAAAAAAAAGAAATTCATGAGTCATTGTAGAATCAGAGTGGTCTATCTATTTAAATGGTATAACTAAGCCCGGGTTCTTTGTAATTCTTTTTTTTTTTTTGTGGTACTGGGGATTGAGCTCAGGGGATTGAGCTCAGGACCTTAGGCTTGCTAGGCAGGTGCTTATGCCCTTGAGCTATCTCCCCAGCCCTGTAATTCTTTCCTCTGTGCTTTTGCTAGTATCATTTTCATTTGTGTCTTTAGCTTCCTGGCATTTTCAGCTTATATATTCCTAATGCCACATCTTCAATTTAGCTTCATTTCATGGAGTAAATGAGCTGTCTTTTATGGCCATCCAATGAAATCTCTGAACTTCAGTCTAAATGAGGTATTTTATGTATTTATTTATTTTTATTTTTATTTATTTATTTATTTGGCAGAACCGGGGATTGAACTCAGATCTTGTGCTTGACAGGGAAGTGCTTATTCTATGGAGCAATCTCCCTGGCCTCAATGAGTTATTTTAAATCATCTCTAACTACTCATGTAAATAAGCTAGGAAAACAATGGTGAGCATAAGCCTGAATTTCATATATAATTTTCAGAGTAAGAGGTGAAATAAGTTGCCCAAAACATGTGATTTTGCAGGGTGAGCATAGAAATATGAATAGAAATTTGCTGATTTTTACTAAATAGTGTATGGGTTAAGGAGTGGATCTGGGCTCATTCAAACAGTAAATGTCCCACTATACAAATTGTATTGTGGGTCTCAGAAAATAATACAGATCATTATAGATGGCCCAAAGGAGAACATGATAATTAAGAGACTACTTATAGAGGTGTGGTGAGAATTGCAGGTATAAAACCATGCTTGATGGCTCCTAGTGACAACTGTCACCAGAAAGGTCTTAGCATTCCAGGATGAGGAAACAATGAAGCAGAGTAGTGTTACATAGCAGCCAAATATGAACCTTAGGCCTGGAAAAGGAGTTCAGGCAATAGTGTGGAGGAGTTAAGTTATGTCAGTGACATTGAAGTGGGGAGGGGAAAGAAAAAATATCTCGATCCCCTTTCTCCTCTTCACTTCTGATGGTCTATTAGTAAGTGCCTATTTGATCAGCCAGAAGCCTGGCAGCAAAGAAATTGTGTGATACAATTTTGGAGAATATGAATCTTAGTAGGGATCAGATAGAAGATAACCAACACAGAAAGTAAACCAGAATTTCAGTTTAGCAACAAGTAAATATGCTTGGAAAGAAGAGAGATTAGAGGTAGAAATTTGGGAGGTACTATTTTGTCATCATGAAGTCCAAGTGAAAAGAGACTGATCTTCCACATAAAACACATATTAATTTTGTGTTACTGGGATAAATGCCTGAGAAAATCAACTTAAAGCAGGAAAAGTTTATTTTATTTTAAAATTTCAAAAATTTCAGTCAATGGTTGCCTGTCTCCATTGTTTCTGGGTCTGAGGTGAGGCAGAAAATAATTTGGAATAGGGCTGCTCACTTCGTGGCAGCAAGGAAGCAAAAGAGATGGACAAAGAGCAAGGGGCTGGGGACAAGGCTGAGCCTTCAAAGTTGTGTCTCCTGGTGATCAACGTCCTCCTCCTGGGCTGTATATCCTAAGAGCACATTTAGCTATGAACCCATCGGTGGGTCAGTCCGTTGGGAGATTGGTACTTCTACAGTCCACTAACACTCCAGCCAGGATGTGCATGCTGAACACTGTTGCATTAGGCATCAGGAATCGAAACATAATTGTACTAGTAATTTCTATTAGTTCATTGAAAGGAAGGGTTTGTGCTTACACCATTTGATCAGTTTTGCATGCCTATATCTTGTAGTTTGAGCAACTACTTTAAAGATAATGATATGCAAAGCAATAACCATTTTTAATTTCCTGTTGTCTTTTTTAAATGTATTTGGTTGTTGCAGGGTCTCACTATGCAGTTCAGACTCGTGGTGATCCTCCTGCTTTTCAGCCTCCCCAGCACTGGGATTATAGGTATATGCCACTATATCAGGACTCTGGCCAGCTCAGCAAGTCCTGGGGGTGGGGCTGGTGCAGCATGTGCTGCTGGAAACTTGCCTAAGCAGGCACTTTAGACTGCTGAGCTATCTTTCAGGCCCTAATCTACTGCTTTTTTTTTTTTTTTTGTACAGGATCTACAGGGTCTCACTATGCAGATCAGACGCCTCATGACCCTCCTGTTTTTAGCCTCCTAAGCATTGGGATTACAGGCGTGTGCCACCATGCCCAGCCTCTATCACCATCTCAGTGTGCCCCAGGGGCAGGGCCAGCATGGCATGCAGGGGATCAAATCCTGGGCCCTGCTTGCCTCATTAGGCACTTTAATCCACTGAGCTAGCTCGCCGGCCCTTCCTGCTATCTTATTTTGAAATTAAAAAAAAATATATATATATGTATATATATATATATATATATTTATTTATTTGGTACAGGAGATAGCTATGCAACTTGAACTCATAGTGATCCTCCTGTCTCAGCCTCCCTAGCTCTGGGATTATAGGCATGTACCACCATGCCCAGTTTTGCTGGCCAGCATGGTGTGCCCAGGGTTCTACAGCTGGCATGGCATATGGTATTGGGGATAGAACCCAGGTTGTTGCACTTGGCAGGCAGGCACTTAGAACTCTGAGCTAGTTACCTAGCCCTGTTTTGAAAATCTTTACTATTGTTTTTTTTTTTCTCTTTAAAATAAATATTAAAAAATTTTGTAAAAGATTAAAATACACACGTCTTTGGGAGATACTTTGTATTTAAACTATAACAAAGTGTAAGAGGGGTTTTTGTGATTAGTAAGGGAGTACTTAGCCTAGGACAGTTTATAGTAGAAACTAATTTGATTGCAATCCCTAGATACTTACTTTTAAAAGTAAGTTTTTAAACTTACTTTTAATGCTACAAGTCAGAATTTATGAACTGAGTATGGCTGCTTCTTTAGACACTGAACTCAGAAGATCTGTTTGTAGGTTAAGTGACTGATGACACCAGAGAACAAATGACATATTATTGCTTACTTATCAAGCCAAAAACTATTACTACAGCATTTAGCTGTTCAGATGAGTTGCTTTGACTTATATACCTTTTCCATCCAATTTGGAATCACTTTCTGCTCAAACAAAACTTGAAAACTGTCAGGAAATTTCAGCTCAGGTAGCTAATTAGGATGAGCTGGATGAGGGTGGTCCTACCAGTTTTCATCTAGAAGCTGCTCTGTGGGGATAGGATATATCTGCTGTCAACAGTGGTTGTGACAAGTACCTAACTGACGCTATGGCTAAAAGTTAAAAATAATCTAGAATATAGGAGGGAGCTCAAATCATGGCTGACAGTGAATAGCCAGCTGTAGCCCAGTACCAGTGCCATCCGAGAACAGGGAAAATGCCAGCTTCCATCAGGTGGAGCGGAGATGAGAGGGCCTGATGCAAAGTTGGAAACCAGAGGAAGACCTGGCTGAGCAATAAAACTGTTTAGTGAGATACAAATGACTTCAAAGCAGAACAAGGATGGAATTCTTTAATAGCAGGAAAAAAAAGCCTTGGTTTGATACCTAGAGAAAAGTGTAAGATGTTTATAAAGGTCATTATTATATAATCGAGGAATGTAAACATATCAACAAGCTCTTTATCTGGCCTGCAGTACAACTGAGATAATATTATCAAGTGTACCCTGCTTATCTCCCATATGTAATGAGAACAATTGTAATAAAATGTAACATATGTAATAAAATCAAATATAACTATATCTTGTCTCTAATAAAGGAGGAAATGTAAGGGTCTCACATTTAACCCACAAACAGGTCTGCTGAGTTCAGTGTCTAAAGAAGCAGCCACACTCAATTCACAAACTCTGACTTGTAGCATTAAAAGTAAGTATCTAGGAATTGCAGTCAAATTAGTTTCTGCTATAAACTGTCCTAGGCTAAGTACTCCCTTACTAACCACAAAAACATCTCTTATGCTTTGTTATAGTTTAAATACAAAATACTCGTAAAATATTTTTCCTGTTTGTTGCATTGACCTAAATTCAACCTAAATTTTTTTAGAGGATTTCTTATTTAGCCATTTTATTTTTATTTATTTATTTAGTCTTTTTATTTATTTATTATTTGGTACAGGTTCTCACTATGCAGCTCAGACTCATAGTGATCCTCTTGTCTCACCCTTCCCAGCTCTGGGATTACAGACGTGTGCCATTGCACCCAGTTTTGGTGGTTGGCATGGCCTGGGGCAGTACTGGGGATCAAACCTGGGTCCTTGAGCTTACCAGGCAGGCGCTTAGACCTCTGAGCTATTTCCCAGCCCCTAGTTTAGCCATTAGGAAGTGGAGGATTTGCCTACTAATAAGAGGTACATTTTACTTAAAATGAACTTTTTTTTTTTTTTTTTGCGGAACCAGGGATTGCACTCAGGTCCTTGTGATTGCCAGGGAAGCGCTTACTCCACTGAGCCATCTCCCCAGCCCTGAACTTTTTTTTTGAACTAGTTGGTAAATATGAATATGAAGAGGAGAAATACATTGCAAATGGTATTTTACAAATAAAGCCATCAAATATGGCTATAGCTTATGCTCTAGCCAAATTGCAGATCTGCTAGGAAACCCTCTTTGGTTACCTTGTTTTCCCTCTTATTTTCTTATTTTCTCTTTCTTTCTTTTTTAATTTTTAATTTTTCTGAGACAGGCTGCAGTTGTGCAGTTCAGGCTGGCCTTGAGCTCCCTTTGTAGCCCAGGCCGGTCTGAAACTCTCAGTGATCCTCTTGCCTCAGCCTCCCTAGTCCTAGGATCACATGCCTGTGCAACCACACCTAGCTCCCTTTTACTTTCATTGGCAGTTCTCTGCTTAAGTGCTTGGAAGAGCCCGCCTTTCTACACCCTCGGGGCAACACTTTCTCCTCAAGATTCTATCCAGTTTGCCTCCCACCTTTCAAACACCTTCTTCCTCTGATGCCACTCCAGATGGATTTGTGTCTTGCAAATCAAAGCTGTGATGCAACACTGCATTGAGATAACTTTCTGATCTGTCTTCTTTCCATTGTTTTCTATTTGTGAGGCAGTGCCAATGAAGGAATAGGTGTTTGTAATAGCTGCGATCACATTCAAATTATGTTTATTATAATGTAATTCTAGCTATTTCCATGTTTTTCCCTTTTATTATCAGCTTGATAACCTTAGTCTCCCAACTCCAAAGAGTTTCATTAAATGGAGAACTTAGAGGTATACTAATGTAGATTTCAGCATGGCTAAGGCACCATGAGGGTAGAGCCTTCTTGACAAAAGCTCAAATGCTATTAAACCTTTTGTTTCTTTTATTTTTATTTCATCTGTTTGAGTCTTCTAATCTTTCTTTGTAGATTTCCCTCCTCCCAATGGCCATGGATCTTTAAATATGTTTCAGTTTGGGCCAGGGTCTTCCTTCTACCAAGTCATCAGCTGCTTCTATTATAATCAGATGGAATGGGGTGGGTAGTACATGTTGTACACTCAACATATTAGACTGCTGTGGAATAGTTACATATTGAGGCCTTTGCTTGCCAGAATATATAGCTAACTGCAATGCATGCATATTTATGTAAGGGAATCATATCAAAGATAAGTGCTTCAAACAGTTGAATGAATTTCATTTTGACATTTCAAATGCATGTGTCATTTTTCTTGTTGGAGGTCTACATTCTTTATCATGTTCTCTATAGGCTATATTTTTTTCCCTTTATTCTTATGTTTAAGTTGACAAGAACATCAATTGGAAAGGTAGTGTGGATAGTAAGAGCTGACTTTAGATTAAAAAATATGCTCTTGTTAATTGATAAAGCAAAGGTGTTTCTCATTAACTGAAGACATTTTTAGTTTTCCAAAACATGATGTTAGTTTTGTAACATCTTGCCAGCAAATTTTTAAATGCCACTTTTCTTACCAGATTTGTTGTACTTCACTGAGGGCATGATAGACATTAAAGTAAAAGAAACTGGCATGTTTGTCACTCATAACAAATGAGTAGATGGGTATATAGGTAGACAGCCTTTTAAAAAAATTATACATATAGCATTAAAATTTGTGTTCGTGTGTGTAGCTTAAAGGCTAATCCTCAATATGTCAAATGAGTATAATTTTAGAAGTGACATGTTAAATTATAAGTACAGGTAGGTAAGTTAAACTTTGTACTTTATGTTTCTTATATTCATAGAGTAAGGAAACAATATGTGGTAATACCTGCACATAGATCCAAAATTCTCTTTGCTCTTTGCAAAGTTTATTGGGGGCTGGTTGTGCTTGAGTGTGTGCTTCTGTGTGTGTGTTTGTATTTGTGTGTGTACATGTGTGTGTATGGAGGGAGAGATTGTGTGTGTGAGAGAGAGAAAGAGAGAGAGAGAGGTCTAATTTAGTTAGGGAAGAGACTTTAATAATTTGATATCTAACAAGTTTATTGACTCTCTTCTCTTCTGTATACATCCTCTACAAGCAAACAATGAAGAACAATGAAGGGAAATTGGAACATTACTTCTAATTAGAGTCTATAAGCCTCTGAAGTCCCATATTAAATTGATGGACCAATCATAGGAGTCAAGTTCCACCCATTATTTCTGTTTCAATTAGTATGTTTTTTTAAAATTATTCAATTTGAAATGATCTTATCACTTTCAGAACATAAACTCTGGGTATCCATCAAAAGGACACAAAATGTTAAAAAAAGTCCTTTTTCCAAATTATGTTAATGAATGCAGCCATCAATTTTTTGCTCATATTTTTTATGTAGTCTTCTGGTAGAGTAGTATATGTTACTCTTTCCAAGTTTAGCAAGAGATGCCATCAAATCTCATTCCCAGCTTTCCTCCCCCTCACCTCTCTTTTTCCTTTTCTATCCCTTTCTATGCTTCTTTTGTTAAAATACTTATCTGCAAATTCATGAAGACAAAGTGCCCTTTGTATTATCTTTGTAAGTGCTTTAAATGAGGACTTTTCTGCAGTAATGAGAATTGCTGCCATGCAATACATTTGTTTTTATTCACATCTTACAGTTAAAGGACGTTTCCTTTATGTTATCCTAATGCAATTTAGACTTCTGCCTAGTTTTCTCTCACTTGCCTTTTCTTTTTCTTGTTCTATCCTCTTTCTTTTCCTTTTTCCTCTTAAAAAAATCAGAATAACTTTTGGCCCTTAGTTGGAAGCTCATCTTCAGAGAGAATGCGACTTTGAAAATTAGCTACCATAAATAGAATGCAAACAGCTTTTGGCATCCATAAAGTAGATGGTTTTCCTCAATAACCATTGATTTCAGTCTCCTGATTTGTAAATCTAAGTAAAACAGACACTGTGCTATGTGTGAGTGAATGGCAAGAGTTTTGCACTTAGAGTTTTTGGTAGAAAATTTGGATAGTAGCTAGTGGAGAGCTGTCTAATAAACTGTAAAGTGTTTAAATCTGTAAAAACATGTTTCAGGAAAAAAAAGCTTTCAGTCTAGATAGTGGTACAGTCAAAAATTATTAGCTCCTAAGAACTAATAATTAGCTCTAGTCAGTCAACCCAACCTTAAGCTTTAGCACAGATAAAACAGCTTGGTTACCTAAACTGTAGTAAAGTCTTAATTTATGGTACCAATTTCTTAGCAAAATGTTTTTGTTTTTCATTTTCATTGTTAACATCCCCATGTAGGACTCTGTGCTGCTTACTTACTAGGTTTGTATGCATCATGAAACAGTATTTTCCTTTCTCCCATAGCATTCTGTTACAAACCTTTTCCATGTTAAATTTTGAATGGCTGCATATAATTTTGGGATAATTATTACATATTAAACTAAATGTATATGTATATGTACATATATATGTATAATTTGTTTAATCCTATAACAACTTCATGAGGCTAGTTCTATTATTATCTTTATTCAGAAATTAAAAACAGGCTGGCATGATAGCTCAGCAGATTAAAGCACCTGCATAGGCAAGTACAGGTTCCTTGGTTCGGCCCCAACACCACATGCCTTGCCAGACCCACCCATAGGCCTGGCTGACCTGGCCACAGTCTGGGCCTAGTGGTGTATGCTTGTAATCCTAGTGCTGGAGGGACGGAAAACAGGAGGATCACTGAGTCTGAGCTGCATAGTGAGACTCTATAACAACCAAATACATTAAACAACAACAACAACAGCAAAAAACAAAATTGAAAAACAAAAACTGAAATATAGAGAATGTAAGTGGACTGTTGAAAGTTCAATGCCACTAGATGACAGAGTACTGAATTTGCCATATCCACTTCTTATTGATCCATATTAGGTATTAGTTTTTTTATGAGGGTGAATATCATGATTAAGACATGGTTTCTTTTTTTTTGCCAAAAAAATTGTTTTTTTTTTTTTTTCCTTTTACTTGGGATAGATCCCGAGATAAAATAAGTGAATCAAGTCCTAAATGTTAAAGTTATTGGTAGACATTACCTTAAAAATAACTTTCCTGATGATTATTACATTACTGTAATAATTTATAATGTATATGGTTAGTAAGTCATTGTAGTTTCTTAGTTATTTTAAAATCTTGGCTCATTTGGCAGCCAGATATTAGGGTTTTTTTTTTGGGGGGGGGTTTGTATTTTAGGGAAAGATCTACAGGGTGTTCAGGGTCTCACTACTAGATTGGATTCATAGTGATCTGCCTGTTTACAGCCTTCCAAGAGCTGGGATTACAGGGGTGTGCCACCGTGCCCAGTCTCAATTGCCTTCTTAGAACGCCCCAGGGGCAGACCCAGCACAGCAGGCCAAATAGAACCCTCAGGCCCTGTGCCTGCTTGCAGGCGCTTTAATCTGCTGAGCTATTTGGCCAGCCCTAGATATTAGTTTTAATTTGCTTCTTTTTTTTGTATTTGAATTTCTTTTGCATGATTAATTGCTCATGTCCATTTGCCTCTTTTCTCTTAAAGTTTGCCTTATTCCTCATATAAATTCTTTTCTCTGAAATAACTTTGATAATAATATATTTGCTTCCATTTATAGTCTTCCCACTTCTAAGATAAATATTATTACTTTTTTCTACAAATGTTTGCTTTTATGTTTATTTTTTTATTAAAAAATCTTTTATTCATTTATTTATTTGGTACAAGGTTTCACTACACAGCTGGCACAGCATACGATATTGGGAATCGAACCTGGGTCCTTGTGCTTGCCAGGCAGGTGCTTAGACCATGAAGCTATCTCCTCAGCCCTATGTTTAATTTTTAATCAATATGTAATTTATTTCTATTATAGTATCAGGTGTATATCAGAATTGTATGCTGATAGAAAAATAATTTGAATCTCATTCTTTCCTTTTAGTGAATTAATTAAAACTTGGAAGATTGAAATTTATAAACTACACATTGACCTTCTTAAATATTATTTTAAAGTTTCCTTTGTCTTCATAAAATAGAAATTGAAAATTGAATTATTTTGCTTTTATCAATAAATTGAAAATAAATAGTAAATAAATAAATAAAATTGAAATTCAGCTCATAACCCTGTATAGTTTTGCTTTTAAAACTGTATTTGTGATATTTTATTTTGATTTTAGTTTTCAAAATCTCATATATGAAACTGACTAATTTTCCTTATTCTTCCAGGTTCTATATTCCTCACTGATGGTAGTATGTTATTTGTATATCTCTGGCTCTTATAATGGAATTTCAGACTGAGAACTTCTGTTGTGTATTTCTATAGATAGTAAAACTATTCTGATGGAGAATAAACAGTATTCCTAAATGTATAAGTTAAGTTTACTAAAGGAACACATACCACAAAATAGTATAGCATTGCATTGCATTGCATTGCATTGCATAGCATAGCATAGCATAGCATAGCATAGCATAGCATAGCATAGCATAGCATACCTTACCTTGCATAGCATATTGTTTTGGTTACTCTTCTCTGTCTCACTTATTCTTTCTTGCTGCTGGGACGAATACACTGCACCCAAAATCAAGCTCACAGTTACTGGAGGTTTCAGTCCATATTCAGCTGGCTTCAAAGCAGACTGGCACATGGCAGAGGGCAGCAGTTCATGGAGGCAGCAAAGAGCAAGAGCAAAATGGAGGAGTAGCAGCAACAGTGGCTACAGATTGCAAGTGTGTCTCCCTTAAACTGCATTCAGGCTATCTGCCCCAGGCTGGGAATAATACTACCACCCATAATCCCAGCAGCACTCATACCCCATAATCCCAGTGGATCATGAGTTAATCAAAAACTCTAGAAGTCCACCCCATGAGGCATTGGGGGAACAACTAGACACAATATGGACATAATATTATCATGTCATATATCAAATCATATCATATATCATAGTATAAATATGTAAGTATTTACTAGGTAGATGTGTAATGGCTGCTTCCAGAGTCAGATGTGGAGGAATGCAAAAGGGCTGTCTACACATTGAGAGCACAAGGATCCACTCAGAAGTCAAAGGAATGGTTTGGAGCTCACTGCAGTGTCCTGTGCATGTCAGTATCAGGAAGCTAAAGGGTCTGCATTGTCAGGCCTTTGCCAAAATTCTGGTGGTGGTTGTCCAAAACAATTGACAAAGACTGGAGCACTTCAGAAGAAAAAGAAGCAAGATTTACTTCTTTCATTTTTATTCTATTTAGGTTATAGGACTATTATAAGACCATACCTTGGGTATAGCTTTCCTCTTAAGTAAGCTAATCATCCACACATACTCAGAACTCTGATAAACCCATCTACTAGGTAATTATTATTCAATTTGACAGCAGAATTGACTGTCACACTAGATGTTAGGAAAAATTTTGTTGACTGTCATATTTATCATTTACCAGTGTAATTTGAAGTGGCATTGGATGATCAGGTAGCTGTACAGTCAACAAAGATGACTGTGTGACATTATAAAATCAATGTGGCCTCCCTGTCCACCCTTACCCTTACTGAAGCTTGGCTGAACTGTGGATGCTTCTCCTACCCTCATATAAGACAGGTGGTCCCAGGAAAGCTACAGGGACCTGATGAACCCTGCCCCATCCCATCCCCACCATCACTGGAGCTCTGCTGAGCTGCAAATGCCTCTCCCACCTTTGCTGCCATTATAGCTCTACTGAGCTGCCACTGCTTGTCCCACTGGTAGCGGGAACCTTGGTGAGCCCTAGCCTATCTCTCACCCTATATTGAGAGAGCCTTGCAGAGCTTTGGCCTGCTCTCCTCATCACTGGATACTTCTTGAGCTATGGCTTACCACCCCCTTCATCAAGGTGGAGGCCACACTGAATCCCACAAAGTGGGAGCTTTAGTGAGTCTACCACATTTCTCACTATCATGGGACCTTGCTGACCCACACCCTGACCTCTATCATTGCTGCAGAGTCAGGATGAACATTGGGAGCTTCAAAAATGTTAAAAGGAAGGGATAAAATGAAATCTCAGACTGCCAGGCCATACAAAACAAATCTGGGAGATAAAGTCATAGAAGAACTGGAAGACACACACCTGACATTTCTATAATGATAGGAACTGAAGTAAAGAGACAACTCCATCGGTCTATGGAGGAAATCAGATCATAAATACCTCAGGTAAAGAAAAGTAATGGCAACAATCATGACAGAATTGCTCAGGATATATAAAGAAGACATTAAAAAATAGAGGGGAATAGGAAAATAATACAAACATCAAATGAACACTACATTGAAGAACTAGAATGCATGAAACAGATATCCAGTGGCTGGTAAGATATATATCTAGGACATGAAGAATTCCATTGAAAGCTGGAAAAACCACTTGAATAAAACTGAAGATAGAATTGCAGATCTTGAAGACAGCATTGCAGCTCATGATTGTGAAAGGAAAGATCTCTTAAAAATAGCAAAGAACCAGGAAATCAGTTACACAGCTGCAAGATGATGCAAAGCAAAGCAATATAGGATTGATAGATGTCAACAAAACAGCAGGAGTCTACATGAATGACATGAAAAGATTATTTGCAGGAGTAGTAGCACAAAATTTCCCAATTTTTGGAAAAGAATCTGACATTAAGTGAGGCATATAAAACTCCACTTAGCCATAATAATAAATCTACACCTAGATATATAATAATCAAGATTCTAGAAATCCAGAAAAAGAATAGAACATTAAAAGCTGTTAAGGAAAAGAAACAGATCCCTTATAATGGAAAGCCCATCAGAATCATGGGAGATTTCTCAACACAAACCATCAAATCAAGAAAAGTTTGGAGTGAGATATTTCAGGTCTTGAAAGAAAACATTTTTTAACCCAAATTGATGTAACCTGCTGAACTATGGATCAAATTTAATAGAGAGAACCTAGAGCAAGAAAAGAACATGGCAAAGATAAGCCAATACATATGTTTTAAATATCAATGTAAATGGCCTCAATTCAACAATAAGAAGCAGACTGTCAGAGTGGATCAAGAAATAAAATCCAATAATATGCTGTATACAAGAAACATGTTTAACTCGAAATTCATAGACTGAAAGTAAAAGGATGGAAAACAATACTCCATGTGACAGGAACCTAGAAAAAAGCAAGGATAGCTATTTTCTGGTTGCTGACAATGAGAACTTTAAAGCATGAATGATCACATGACATAAAGAAGGTCACTACATGCTTGCTAGAGGGAAACTGCAAGAGGAAGAAATAACAATCATAAGTATATATGTACCTAATATGAAGAACCAACATTGTGAAAGTGGCCATATTCTAAAAACTGTTATACAGTGCTGGAGAGATAGCTCAGTGGCGTAAGCACTGCCTGGCAAGTGCAAGGTCCTGAGTTTGATCCTTGGTATAGAAAAACAAAAAACAAAAACAAAAAATCTCTTATATAGATTCCATGCAATCCTGATTAATATATATCAGTATTCCTCACAGATCTAGAGAAAATATTCCTAAATTTCATCTGTAACTGGAAGAGATCAAGAAGAGCAAAAGCAGTCTTGGGAAACAAAGGCTAGGTGGGAGGCAACACGATGCATGACTTGAAATTATACAACAAAGTTACTGTGATAAAATCAGCATGGTACTGGCAAAAACAAAACAAAACAAAACAAACAAAAACCAACAACAAGGAAGCAGACCAAAGGACCAATGGAATAGATTAGAAGATGCAGACACATCTATAAATTCACTTAGTCACCTTATCTTTGATAAAGGGGTGAAACATGCTCAGTGGAAGAAAGACAGCCTCTTTAATAAATGATGCTGGAAAAAATGGCTTTTCACATACCAAAGACTAAAATTAGACCCATATTTATCACCATGCACAAAACTACAATCAAAATGGTTCAAAAATTTAAATATCAAAATGAAACACTAAATCTACTGGAAGGGCACCAGGGAGATGGCTCAGTGGAATAAGTGCTTCCCTGGCAAGTGCAAGGGCCTGAGTTCAATCCATGGGTCCACTAAATAAACAAACAAACAAACAAATAAATCTACTGGAAGAGAAAGTAGGCAGAAATCTTAAAGACATAGCAGGTAGATTTTGAACAAAAATGAAAGTGTAGGGAAAATACTTCAAAGAATCAACATTGGGATCTCATCTTTTTGAAGTTTTGCATGTCAAAATAAATCACCAAGAGAGTAAAGAGAAAGCCCATGAATTGAGAAAAAATTATAGCTGACTATACCTATGACAAAGAACTTCTATCTAGCATATAAAAATAAATCAAAGAAACAACAAACAAACAAAACCCAAACAGGCCTCCAAAGTTCAAAGACCCAATCCAAAACATGGGAATCTGAGATGAATATACACTTCACAAATGGAGAAATAGAAATGACAAATAAATATATGAAAAAATGTTCAAAATCATTGGTAAATACATGCTAATTAAAACAACACTGAGCAGTTGTGGTACTGTTCTCTGAGTTCCTCTTTCTGCTGGCGCCGTCCTCATGGCTTCCCAAAACCACAACCCTTCCACCGCTAGTGTTACTGCCGCCCATAAAGGAGCTGGGCCCAGCGGTGGCACTGTCCAGGGCCCTGTGTGCAAGAGGTTACAGCAGTAGCTGATCACCCCCATGATGTCTGGTGACATGGGAATTTCTGTCTTCCCCGAGTCAGGCAACCTTTTCAAATTGGTAGAGACCATCCATGGAGCAGCTGGCACAGTGTATGAAGACCTGAGATATAAGCTCTCCCTGGAGTTTCCCGGTTGCTACCCTCACAATG
>NDGM011107558.1:0-10261 GCA_002564305.1 Octomys mimax | reverse complement strand
AAAAAAAAAAAAAAAAGAAGAAGAAGAAGCAGCAGCGCAGGTAGGGGAAACCCATGTATGCAGTTTCCCAAAGACTCATTTTTCTAATACCTTTGTGTGTGCATACATCTTTTAAGAATATGTTTTCTAGTTAATAATGCATGCAGGTGGCTTTCCCCTGCTAACACGTAAGCTGTGAGCACACAGTCCTTGTAGTCCAGGTCAGTGGCTGTATAACCATTCCAAACGCTCTAGACGTTTCTCAAGATACTTCTTTAACTCTTATAACCTCAGTTACACCTTCGAGCCTAAACTAGACAGTCTGAGACACAAGTGCAGTTACTAGTTGAAAAGTCTGAGCGAGTGTGTGTGCTATGTGTTTCCACTTTATAAATTTGAATCTTTAGTACATAAATGGGTATGTGGATACTACAGAGCATTGTTGTACAGCAATTTGGTGGGAAAGTCTGTCACAACTTTTCTATTGCCAGACAAAATACAAGATGACCTATGAAACATCAACTTCAGTCAATAATAGCTTAATAGGGATGTACTTATACCACAGAATGTCCATTGTTTATCTGAAATTCAACCAACCATCCTGTTATTCATTGTTTATCTGAAATTTAACTGGACATCCTATTATTTTGATGTGCTACCTCTGGCAACCTGATTCAAATCTGACCACTATGTGGGGCCCAGGTGACTGGCTCATTCTAACTCATTAGTAGCTACAAAATGTGATCTAAAAATATGTTGAGAGCCATGAAGACAGCTCAGTGGTCTAAGTGCTTCCGTCGGCAAATGCAGGGACAGTGGTTCGATCCCTGGCACCAGATCCTCAGCATGCCACACCAGCCCCGCCCTCGGGTACACTACACTGGCCAGTGTCCAGGCATGGTGATCCCAGCTCTGGGGAGGCTAAAACAGAAAGATCACTACAAGGCTGAAATGCGTAGTGAGACCCTGTACCAAATACATAAAATTTAAAATAAATAAATAAAAATATGTTGAGGGGCAAGTGAGAGCGCCAACCTCTCTCACCTTCCCCTCAACATATTTAGCTCAGTCTGCTCAGGCAAGCTTAGGCAAGCTCAGGGACAGCAGTTTGATCCCTGGCACCACATGCCACGCCAGCCCCACCCTACCCCCAGGGCAGGCTAACTGAGGACATAGTGGCACATGCCTGTAATCCCAGTGCTGGGGAGGCTGAAAGGCGGATCACCTCAAGTCCAAGCTGTGTAGTGAAACCCTACAGCAACCAAATTCATTAAATAAGTTGGATGTTAAATTTTTTTTAAAATTACCATAAAAACATTGCCATTAATTGCCCTCACTTCAAACACACTTATCCCACTATTCTTGACAATTTCTGAAGCAGTTCTGGAAGTTCTCTTTCATGAATGACTTTAGTTGAGCAGCTAGATGTCCCAAATTATCCCAAATTGGCTCAAAATGTTTATTATTCATAGCGGTTTTCACTTAGAGAAGAGCCAGAAATCTCACCATTCCAGGTCTGATGGAGGTAAATGAAGATGTGCAGTGATGCTTTTGACAGAAATGGCCATCCACATTTTGAATGGATTCAGGACATAAAGGCAGCCATGAAAAGACACTCAGGAAAAAGGCTTTCCAGACTGCTTCAATAAGTAGCAAAAATGATGGGAACAAGTGTTCAAAATGAGGAGGTATGTTTTGTGGGAGATGAATGGCACTTTCACTGTAATGTTTTTTTCTTGAAACACATGTCATAGGGTTTTTGTTTATTTGAGACAGGGTCTTCCTATGTAGCTCAGGCCAGCCATAAACTTGGTGATCTTCTGCCTCAACCTCCTGAGTGCCCAGAGTGCTGGGATTACAGCGTGGACCACTATATGCAGCCTTCACAGGCCACCCTCCAGGGACCCTGGTCTCCTCCCCTGCCTGCTGGTGGGCCAGGACAGTACCTGCAGCGCTCTCACCCACAGGCTGCCCACAGGAAGCCTCCCAGCCCCCAGGCCAGGTCTGCAATCTTCCTCTCCCACATGGATGGCAGGCTCTAGCCTGCAAGCATGATCTCCAAGCGCCACTGGTTTAGAACCACTGCTCTCAGAACTTCAATCAAAACATGGGGAAAATGTAACACAGATATGAAGACGACTACATGATTAAAGGGAATGGGGTAACCAGAGTAACAAGAGTCAGCAGCAGCATCTGTGGGGCTTGAGAGCCAGGTCTGGAGATGGACCACATAGCTGTTGCTTTCTAGCGATGGAGGACGCTCTGAGCTTCCAAAGTGATTAGATAATACAGAGAGCTCTCTGAGTAAGCTTTTCCAAGGCCATGGTTCTCCCGAAAAATGGAAGGGACAGGGATGAAGAAAAGGAATATGTGAGTGGAGAGCTGGGCAGAGGAGCGCTCTAGGCAAAGATTTAGGAGTGAGGTCAAGGATCATTTTTAAGAAAAGGCAGGCAAGTGTGGTGGAGCACACCTGTAATCCCACACTCAAGAGGCTGAAGCAAGAGGTTGCTGCAAATTTTAGGCCCACCTAGGATACAGAATGAGTTTAAGGCCAGGCTGAACAACAGTGAGAGCCTGTCTCAAAACAAAACAAAAGTCATCTCAAAAAAGATGAAACAGAATTTGAAGAATGCGGCAGAGATAAGCTCTCAAATGTGATGGAAATTAGGCTAAGGGGAAGTGGCTCATTAAAAAAAAAAAAAAAACATGCTTCGGTTTAATATAAACAAAGTTCACAAACCATGAAAAATTGTTCCTATGTTTAGAATGACTTAAATATATCCTGAACAATCTCTGTCTATGTTAGGTTAGAAAACCGGCATGGTGATCATGGGCAGTGCAAAGAAGCAATATAGTACAAATCAGAGCCAGCCAAGCTCCCCTGGCAACAGCTGCTGCCCATAGCAGTGGGAAGCAGGCCTACCCCTGAAATGCACCAGGCAGCTGAAGTGGCCACTGGGCATCCTGGCCAGAACTGCGAATAAGACACACTTAAGTCAAGGTGCCCTGTGGAACCCTAGAGCCCAGGAGAAATGGAGCCTTGAGAGTAGTCCTGCTCAGGAGGCCAGGAAAAGCCAGCGTCGGCAGGCATCCGCACCTGTCAGGCGGCAGCGGACAGAGAAGCCCTGTACAGGCAGGGCTGAGAAAGAGAAGGGCGGACCGCTAAGAGGGGGAATAAGGAAGGAGATCAGATGTCAGAAACCACAGAGCAGCCCCCCTAGCTGACTGTCGGTGTGGGAGTGACAAGAACAAAAGCTGTGGGCCACAGGCAGAGCGGATGACTAGAAAAACCAAACTACTAAGGAGAACAGAGAAGCCAGTGTGAGATATGGAGAGTGACTCAACCGACAGAAAGAGGAAAGCAACCCTAGAAGGTCATACTGAGAGCTCGTGACCAATGGGAACGTGAGTGCTGTGGGTTCCCTGTAGCTGTTTCTCTATGCTCTCTTCAAGGCCCCACTGTGGAGGAAGAGCAATGATGCCACGCAGCAGACATTCCATGGAGAAAAGGACAACAAAGCTGGGTGCGGTGGTGCATACCGGAAATCCTTGCACTTGGGAGGCTGAGGCAGGAGGAGGCTGAGGGTATTAAAGAGACCAGCTTGGGTTCCATAGCGAGTTCAAGGTCAACCTAAACTGCACAGTACAATAAGAACTTGTCTCAAAAAGACAGACAGAGAGACAGGCAAGAGAAAAGAAAAGAAAAGGAGAACAGGAAGGCGATGGCATTATGGGGTGGGTTTCTGTTCCCTCGTGCCAGGGAAGTGACGAACCTCAGCTCCTCTAGCTCATCACGGAGATGCACTTCGCAGGAGCCCAGCAGCCACAGTTAACACCAAGCTCCCTGCCTTCCCTCTCAGTGGCACCTGTCACCCATCACCTGGAATCAGATTTGTGCGCAGGGCAGGGGTTACGCTTACAGGCAGGGCTACCACTGACCCAGATGGGAGGTGTTCAGTGGTCAGCACCCTGCGTCGTGTGTCTCTCGATAAGGCCAGTAAAAAATGAGATCACACTGATTTCTATCCAAAGCCCAAATCCTCCACAGCTCATGACGTAAGCCCAGCCAAGTCAGTATGTCACCATGGCAGTCACAGAGGATACCTGAAGAATCCTGACTTCATTCCACTGACCAGCAAACCCAAGACACGGGGCAAACGGACAGTTAAGCATAGTCTTCAGCTCCCGTGACCTGCCCAGCCAGGCGAGACCCGGGCCAAAGTCTCCCTTGGCCTTGCCATGTGGCAGAGGGTGTCCAGAAGTTCAGCTGTGCTTGTTCTGTTCCATAAGCTGATGTCATCCTCTGCAGTCTCTCTGGGGTCTTACAAGGTGGCCATGTAAGCCTTAGTGGCCACCCTTTATGACATCCAACGTGGTCCAAATGTTGTTCCACAAGGCTATCAATGCTTGGAGTTTAGGCTGCACAATGCGCTCTCCAAACACTCACTAGGGAGCACACTCATCTACTGCACACACAGAAGATGGCCACCGCTGAGGACCACTGCCTCCCTGGTCTGTTCCGCTTTCCTTCCCCCAGACTGAAAAGGTCTCTCCATCTTATATCCATCATCTCTGCCCCAGCCTTTTCTTCACCCAGAGCACGATGGCCTGGGACTTGCCCCTCCTGGAAGCCCCAGAGGCCAGTCCTCTGTCCTGTTCTGTTCTGTCTTGATTTGGAGACACTGCTGATGAGATCTTTTCCAAAACATTAGGAAAACCTATTTCCTTCAAAGGAATTTCTCTACAGCAATTAACTATTCACAAGAGGCAAATGAAAGGATGCCTCAACCCTGTACATCATTCACTATACTTTTATCAGACCACAGGAAAGAAGATAGAAAAGAACAGGATTTGATTTGGCAACTTTATTACTTCAAATCCATATTCAAATTCCTCAACCATGACCCTCCCCAGAGGTTACCTCAGTCCCACCTTGTGGACTGGTGTTCTTGTCCGCTGCTCACACCCTAGGTTGGATCCACTGGGCTCAGCCTTCCCCCACTGTCCACTCCTTAAAGTTGCTAGCAATACCTTGGAACAAGGGTGAGCTTTGTTCGGGATGGTAATTCTCAGAGGCCAAAAATAGCAGAACACCCAATCACAGACTTGTGGTTTCAAATCATATTCCAGGAAACTAACCTTTTGCCTCCCCAGCTTTCTGAATTTCAATTTACATAAAATAGGCTCAGCTCTTTACGTGTTTAGTTGTTTAATATAGGATCTTACTAAATTATCCAGGCTGGTCTTGAACTCCTGAACTTCAGCCATCCTCCACTTCAGCCTCTTGAATGGGCAAGACTATAGGCGTGTAGCACTATGCCCAGACGCTGAAATTTTAATATTTCCTTTTCAACTTTACAAAACATTTAGAGTTTAGAAACAAAAAACGCTGCAGCCATTGGTAACCTTGCAGCGGTTACTCAGATGCATCCCAAAGCACAGCTGCTGCTACCTGTCATTTCACACTGCTGATGAATCACAAACCCGATGTTCTGAACAGACATGGTTTTCCACAGGAACCTGCAGGTGGCACCCATCTGACTAAGGAAGTACAGGAGGCAAACTAATACTTACACGTATCGAGGCACACACACTACACCCTTGTCACATGGCAAGGAAACGTGATTTCCTATTATTAAAAGAATCAGGGATGGGGATAGAACTTAAATCTGTATCTCTCTCTCTCTCTCTCTCACACACACACACACACACACACACATCCTTTCAAATGCTACTCTGTATATACTATTGCTTGACTTGGCTACTCACTTTCATTTTACAGTACACCTGCCAACTCACCTAACAAAACAACAAAACAGAGAACACAGGAAAAGATGCCTCTGTGTTTTCCGGAAGTGACTTGCCTCTGACCCACCCTTTCCGCTGCGGGTCAGCCTGTGACTCCTGGGAATAAATGCCCCTGCATTCAGGGAGGGTGACATTTACACCCTGCATTCTGTTCCTACAGAGGTCTTAGGAAATCACCCAACTGCCTCTACCATCTAGTTAGGTACTGAATACCCCTCAGCACACAGAAATCTTTCCTCCTTCCTTAGATCAAATGCTTTTCTCCATTTCTGGAATTACACTATCATCAGATCTTTCTTGATGGTCATATATTTGTATTTACCTTCAGGAGCAAAGGAGGAACTATTTAGTATGGATGCTCCGTCTTTAAAGCACATACCGACAGGACACTATGCCTGACACTGTGTAGCTCATAATGTGTTTGTGTCAATAATAAAGGTAAAGCACAAACAGATACCTCCTATTATTTTACAACAATGAATTTTTGTTCAAGGAAAAGAATAAGAACACAACGTATTTGCCCAGATGCAAAATGTAACACCTATGAAGTTACTAATGTCCTGAAATAATAAAATGTGAGGTTAATGCTCTTACCACTGCCACCCTCTAAGCTAGAAGCCTGTCCTTGGTTGAGTGCCGCAAAATGTCACCAAGGCAGCTACACACACACACACACACACACACACACACACAACCATCATTCCTTAGTTACCTGGTCCCACTTAAAGATCTCTGCACTGCTTATTCATCCCCAAATGAGAACAGAGACCCGGATTTACGCAGCTTTCTGTGTGGACACAGGCTCTCGCAGATAGCTCTGGTTGGGCTCAAATGGACAATCCTCCCACCTCAGCCTCCCAAGTGCTGATAACCGACTTGCATGTACCACCAAGCCAGATTTCCAAGAGGGAATTTAAGTTATTCACTAGGCTTCCAGCATACCCAACAGGTGACTTAGGAGTTGCATCCTTGTCTTTAGAAAGAATGAAACAGCTGCAAGGGGAGCTGAGCTCTGGAAGCCAGAGTTCCCTGCCCTAAGGCCTTTTCCAAAGCACAGGCTGACAGCAGCTTCTAGAAACCAAAACTGGCACCAATGCTAATCCATCCACAGCCCCAAACTCTGGGAAGAGGTTAACAGGATCCACCTGAAGGTGGGAGAAGGAAAGAAGCAGTGAGTCGGGCATAGTTGTCACTGAGATTACCCACGGATGCATTCTAGCAGGAGACAGCAGAAAAATTCTTATTAGTACCTTTAAATAATCACTCCTAATGTTTTTAATCTCCCTTTCAAAACCTGAGTGACAGCCAGGTGTCATGGCACATGCCTATAATCCCAGCACTCAGGTGCTGAGGCAGGAAGACTGCCACGGGGTTGAGGCCACCCTAGGCTACAAAGCAAGTTCAAGGCCAGCCTGGACTACATACATAGAAGACCCTGTCTCAAACAACAAAAACAAAATCAAAACCTGAGTGAAACAAATATCAGTATAGTAAAATTTAGGGGAAAAAAGCTTTTCTAAGACTACCATTTTGACTTCTCAGGAACCTTAAATGCACTGAGATAAGCAAATTTGAACTCTAATATGTTTGGGATTAGATCTTTCCCTTTTACACATGCTGAAATGGAAATGTGCTGCCAGCACAGGCTGCTGGTCTTGGTCCAGGCTGCTCTTCTGCCCATTCTGACTACCACTGTGCCAGTAGTGTGACCCTTCTGTCCCCAGTAAGCCAGCTTTAGGAGCAAAACAGAAACCCACCCACATCTGACAAGGCAGGATGGGAGGACATACCACACCTGCTTAGCAGGAAGCAGGCAGTGGGATTCCCCCACCAGGGACAGAAACGGTCACCTAAGTGAGTCCAAGTAGGTGGAGAGAGGGTGGCAGCATTTGGGAAGGGTTTTCTAGGACACCACTGGCCAGGCAGTGATGGCAGCGAGGAGTGCTAAGTAAGCACGCAGAGTTAAGTACAGGGCTGTGTGGGCATGGGTGTGGGCACATGCCCAGCCCTCCTCACGCCAGACCCAGAGGCTGTGCCCACCATAGCAGATGTCCTGAGACCTCCTCTACCTGACAGCCTGACAGCTGCCCACAGTGCAGGTCCTCAGGGGAGAGATTACAGGACAAATGCCATGTGAGTTAGAATCACTCCAAATTATTTTCCAATGTGTTTCCTAACCTAGTGTCTCCCAAGTGCTTTGCAGGGGGCGTTGAGGTATACCGATGTCATATCCCTGCTGCATTAGCCAAAGCTCACAATTTGAAAATTCGGTATCTGAAAAGAAACTGCTACTATTAGAGGAAGCGTAGGGCAAGAAATAATGGAGGCTGCTTTCAATAACTACCCTTAAGTCATCACCTCATTTAATCACCATAGAGTATCGTCACCATAAAAATGGGTGCTTAGAGATAGTAAATTGAAGTCGAAAAGTTATGAAGATGTCCTTCCTCACATTTGTTCAGTGTACAACTTAAGGAATTGCTACCATCTCTGCAGAATCTGAACTCTTAACATCAGTTCTGAAAGATGCCACAGGGAGGGTCCGGCAGGGTCAGGGGCCACCCAAAGGCCATACTTCTCAGCAGCCAGCACTGGCTAATCTAGCAGAAGGTTACCATCACTGTTAAGTGAATGTCACATCGCTTGGTAGAGGCAAAGAAAAACCTGACGGGCCAAAGGGGGGAGCCCCTGGGCTCTCTCAATAACACAATGGATAAGAGAAAGACAGGGAAGTTCCTGAGAAGGAACACAGAGGAGGCAGTAGGAAGGAAGGGGACTGAAGACTTCTCCTGTGACTTAGACCAAAGAACAGGAACACATATTTCCAAGATGAGCCACTAGCATTCCTCTGGAGAAGTGAGGGTTTGTCAGGTCAGTCCAGCTGCTGAGAACACACTAAATATAGGTACTAAGAACACGTCTTTAGGGAAGGGGGGCTGGACAGAAGGGGGGCTAGAAGGACAGGGCACCTCAGATGGTCATGTCAAGGTCATGTGCACGTTCTTACTTTCAAAGGTGGTAGTTGAGCTAATTATTTTCAGAGGAGAAATTTCCCTTTTTATCAGGGAGTATGGAGAAAATGTGCTAATTGGTTAAAGGCCGAATCTCTAAGTTTATAAAGGACCATTGTTTTAAAACTGGGAAATGAAAGAAAACGTTTCACTTTACAGTCATCTGTGGCTTTGAGTGAAAGAATTATAAATAAAGTATGATTGAAGAGTGACTTTTAGGTGACAACACAAAAAACAAAAGATCAACATTATGTCACTATTACTAATGCTACTGTAAAAATTCTAACAGAAGACAACATGAAAAGACAAATTTGATTTACTATCACAGAAGCCCACATAAAACACATTCATTTAAGACTCTAACTTGATCTGTACATCAGAATCCTTGCCTTCAACCCTTCTGAAGACCCACTTTTTTGCTGGGAAATTGCTGCTGGAAACTGGATGAGGATTACAAAGCAAGCTTAAATCACTTTACATACTTACGCATCTTACTTTTCCACTTCCCACCTAAATTTACTGAGGTTTTTCTTACAGTGTAGGACTATCTGACTTAGAACTAAAAGACAATGTTGCCATCACCCTATCCTGAAGATTTTCTTCTTTCCCACACCCAGAGGCAGCCGAAGAGTCTGCAACAGGGAGGGGCATTTGACCTAGGCCTTGGTGCCATGCATGTGGCCTCAACATTGTCCCCTACATATAGCTGTCGTCCAACTTCAGCCATGGCCACTCCCAAGCAGGCACAGCCACCTCAAGGTCATTACAGAGAGGAAGCTGGAAGCTGCACGACACTGCCCCTCTCTAGGTCTTTCGGACAACTTTTACAAGAGTCCACATAGGGACAAGGGCCATGAACCTTTGACACGTGTGACTGGTGTAGACACGCAGAAGACTCTGTGGAGGTTTGTATTTTCTTCCTTTGGGAAAGGCATTACTGAGGATTAAGCCCAGCGCCTTCACACTAAGCTGCATCCTCAGCTCCCTTTCTTTATTTTTAATTTTAAGACAGGGTCTCACTAAGTCACTAAGCTGCCCAGGTTCAGGCTCAAATTGTGCTCCTCCTGCCTCAGCCTCCCAGAGTGCTGGATCTCCACACCTGGCTGGAGTTTCCATTTACTATGATAAAGAACAGATAACCTGTCTGCTCTTTAAATTTTTAGAGCTAAAAGAAATAGTTAAAACTACAAAAGGGATTTACAAAGCCAGTAAAAGGGGCTCATTAGAAATATGGATGTAAATATGGAGAAATGTGTCTTTGTTCAAGGTCAAACTACTAATTAATAGCAGGTGGGAGAACAGAGCCCTGAGGTCCAGGCTCCCCTCCCTGGGCACAGCTGGCCTATTTCAGGGTTTCTAGTCAATCCTAAAAATGAGTTAACCTTTCAAAAGGGGAGCCAAGGGGCCGGGGAGATGGCTCAGTGGAATAAGCGCTTCCCTGGCAAGTACAAAGGCTTGAGTTC
>NDGM011107544.1:0-30443 GCA_002564305.1 Octomys mimax | reverse complement strand
GGGTTTTCAAGCAATTGAAATTACTTTTTTAAAAAAAAACCAAAACAAAAACAAAACTGGAGTGATTCCCAGAGAAACTCTGGTTGCAGTTCTCAGAGGCAACACTAATGTCAAATTTTGGACTTAGATTACCACGATAGAAGTTTCCAAGAAGGGTTATAGTAATCAAACTTATTTATTGATGATTGGATAAGAGACCTGGCTCAACTTTGCAGTCCTTATAGCAATGTCTGCATTTTATAAATTTAAAAGAACTTCCCAGCTGGGATAAAGTAACCTCATTTTCCCTAAAATATCAGTCTAATCACATAAAAGGGAAAATGTCCCCTGGAGAAGTTCTCTTCTTATTAGCAGTAACATATATAAAACTCTTTTCAGAAAGGGGCTGTTAATCATGTCACTGAAGAGGGCCCTAAGAAGTCATTTATGCCATGTTGGATAGAAAAATGAGTGTCCTAACCTTAAAAATATACCCAAGGAAGAAGACTTCAAACTTCTCTTTTATTGGCTTAACTCCTAAGGACACTTCCTTAGGGCAATGTTAAAGAGCATCGATCATTCTAGCCCTTTCAACAAGTATTTATTATCTACTGTGCTTATAACAAGGCAACAGAAACAAACAGATGTGCCCTCGGTAATCTGATTGAAGGGACACACATGGAGAAGAGAGAATTTGTTGTGCTGTAAAATGGGGAAAAGATTCCTCTGAGAAAGGGAACGTTGTTGGACAAGACAGTCACAATTTGGAGAGTGAGGGTCGAGATAGAGAACGTTCCCATAATCCGCTCTTCATCACATTCTCCGTTTCTCAAACTTGACCCTGCTCCTATTCCTGCCTCTTTTCCATCCACTCCATGGCCAGGGTTCGGGTTTCCATAATTTTTCACCTCAAGTTTTAGGCCAAATGCTGAATTTGCCTCAATTCTCCAGTGGAAACTACCAAAATCGTCAGCGGTCCATACTTAGTAATGTGAGAAAGTGATCTTTAAAATATAAATAGGATGGCTTTTTCTAGATGAGGCAAGGGAAGCACTCATCTTGATATAAAATGAAGAAGTTGTTGATCAATTATTTCGACTGCTTTTTAGGAAATATTTTTAAAAATCACAATTGATGAAATAATACACGGTGAACAAAATGTCAGAATTTTAAATAGAAAAAGGGGATATGGGATCTAATAATACTCTGCTAGGCCCTATTGGAATCTGAGACAAAAACAAAAATGTGTGATGTTTTGTTTTCATTTTAAAAGATGAGGCATCATTGTTGCCCAGGCTGGGATAGAACTCCAGGGCTCAAATGATCCTCCTGCCTCAGCCTCCAGAGTAGCTGGGACTACAGGCACACACAATGGTATCTAGCAATGATACATGCTTTTCAATGTACTGTTCAATGTTTGTGTTCCAGAACATTAAAAAAAAATTAAATTATGAAACTCAAAGGTAGATATATTAAAAATCACACTATTTGAGCTTAAATAATTCATGTTATACTAAAACCATGATATATTATTACTTGTTGTCTTGCTATTAATGGTTACAAAAGAATCAATGGGCAATATTTTTCTTTTCCTTTTTTTAACAATTTGTGTGTTTGATACAGGGTCTCACTGTGCAGCTTGTACTAGAAGTGATCCTCCTGTTTTCAGCCTCTCCAGCCATGGGATTATAGGTGTGCTCCACCACAACTGAAGTCAGTCGCCAGCTCCGCGCACCCAGGGGCAGGAGGTGCATGGCATGATGTGCTGGGGATCGAATCCCAGTCCCTGTGCTTGCTTAAGCAGGTTCTTAGTTCACTGAGCTATCTTGCTGGTCCTTGGACAATATTTTCAAAGTCTAATTTTGCCTAATACCTTTGCTCATATTACTTCTTCTGCCTGAAATACTTTTGCCCAAATGTATACCAAGAAAATGATTACCTTTTTCAATGAATAATGAAAATAAGCTTTTCATGAAATACTTTCCCCTTCCCTTTACCCCCAAACCAGGCAGAATTGACTACTTATCCTGTAATGCTTTTTACTGTAGTCTATACATAATTCTGTCAAAGAACTAACAGTGTTCCAGGCACATGTATTTCATTATTTGCCTTCACTAAAGTGGTAGTACCTTAAAGCCAGCTATAACTCTTATTTATTGTTGAAGCCTCAACCACTACAAAGTCTGGAGTTCTGTAAGAACTTCATAAAATTTGTTGAATGACTGAATTGAAGTACGTGCAAGAATGAAAAAAGTATTAAGTACAAAAAAGTCACTCAAAAAGCTTCATTAGAAGATGCCAACAGATGCTGGGCAAGTGGTACACATCTATAATCTCAGCACTTGGGTTGCTGAGCCTGGAGGATTGCTGTGAGTTGGAGATCAGCCTGGGCTACATAACGAGATCGAGGCCAGCCAAAACTATAGAGGGAGACATTATCTCAAAAAAGCTAAAAAGAAGAAGATACTTTAGTTCAAGTCCTCTATGTATATTTGAATAGAAAAAATGTGCAGTAAATTAATACAAAGTAGACAAATCATTCAATATAATTTATTAACTTTTTAAGTAAACCTTACATAATGGATTACCATTTTATTTATTTATTTTTAATTAATTTTATTGGTACAATTTAGATATACACATTAATCACAGGGAAATTGCACCTATCCATGATATATCTTAGTTATTCTTTTTCTTCCCCGTTCCCTCCCTCCTTCAACCCTTCTTGTCCTCCTTTCTTATTTACAAAGTTTTGTTTCCATTTTGCTGTTTTTTCTCTTCCCTTCCATTCCCCCACTCAATTCCTAGTTCTAGTTTTTTGAGGAATCTCCACACAGATTTCCACAGTGGATGCACTAGTCTACACTCACTCCAACAGTGGAGAAGAGTTCCTTTTCCCCTACAGCCTAGCCAACATTTGTTTTGACTGATTTGTTAATAATAGTCATTCTTTCTGGAGTGAAAGGAAACCTTGATGTTGTCTTAATTTATATTTCTCAAATGATCATTCATACTGAAAAATTTTTTCATGTATTTGCCATTTGTACTTCTTCTAAGAAGTTTCTACTTATTTCAGATGCCAGTTTTTGGATTGGATGTTTACCTTTGGGGTATCTGATTTTTTTCAATTACTTATGTTTTAGATATTAGTGCTTAGTCTGAAGAATAACTGACCAAGTTTTTTTCCCCACATGGTAGCTTGTCTTTTTACACTTCTGGTGATTTCTTTTGCTGTGAAAAAGCCTTTTAATGGCATGAGATCTCAGTTGTTGATTTTGTATGCAGTCAGGGCTTCCTTCATAAAGTCTTTGCCTACACCTATGTCTTTAAAAGTTCTACCTATTCTTTCTTGAAGTAGATTTGATGTTTCTGTTTTAATATTTAGATTTTTGATTGGTTTCAATTTTAATTTAGTGCATGACGATATACATGACTCTACTTTTAGTTCTCCCTATGTGTAAAGCCAGGTTTTCCAGCACTATTTATTAGAGTTTATCTTCCTTCCAGTGAATGTGTTTGGCCTGTTTATTAAAGATAAGATGGATGAGTGATTTTGGAGTATTTTTTGCGGCTTCTAGTCTGGTCCACTGATTCTCAGGTCTCTCTTTTATTGCCAGTAACATGACAGTAGCTCTGTAGTATAATTCCAAGTCAAGGATTGGAATGCCCCTGTTTTTCATTTGTTGCCCAGAATTGTTTTTGCTATTCTAGGTTTCTTCTAGTTCAAATAAATTTTGGAAATGTTTTCTGTAGCATAACAATTTGGGGAGGATGACCATTTTTACTATGTTGGTTCATCCTACCCTAAAGCAAGGGATTTCTTTTCATTTTTTATTTCCTCTTCAATCTCCTTTTAAAAAGTTCTGTAGTTTTCAATGTATAGATTTTTACTTCTCCTGGTAGAATGACTCCTAAGTATATTTCTTCAAAAATATTGTGAACATTGTGCTTTTTCTAATTTCTCTCTCAGTGAGTTTGTTGTTTGTGTACAGGGAACACTATTGATTTTTGAATGTTAACTTTGTATCCAGCAACGTGACTGAATCTTATTATTAAATCTAAAAGAATTTTGGTGGAGTTTTTGGGTCTTCTGTGTAGACTATTGTGTCATCTGCAAAGGAAGAGAATTTCACTTTCTCATTTTTCTCTCTTTATTTCTTTTATCTTTTTCTTGTCTAATTGCTCTGGCTAATGTCTCCAGAATGATATTGAATAGGAAAGGTCATAGTGAACATCCTTGCCTTCTTCCTTATTTTAGAGAAAGCTTTAAGTTTTTGACTGTTTAATATGAGCTTGGCTATTGATTTGTCATAGATGGCTTTTATCAGATTGACATAAAGATTACTTATTCAAATTTTCTGTATTCTATGAATTGTTTCAGTTGTTCTTTTTCATGGAAGTATTTTATTTCTCCATAATTTTGAGGAGCTGGGAATACAGCTCAGTAGCACAATGCCTGTCTGACAAGTATAAGGTCATGTGTTCAATTCTCCATACACCCCAAAAAAACCTTGGGCCATAATTCTAAAAGATAATTTTGAAGAATATATCAAACTGGATTGGAAATTATTTTCTCTTGAGGCTTGAAATATTTCTCTTCAATCTCTCCTTAACTTCAAGGTTTGTGTTGAGAAGTCTGCTGTGATTCTTATGGGCTTTCCTTTACAGATTATTTTTTTCTAACAAATTTTAATATACTGTTCTTGTGTTTCCTGGAAACTCAATTATTATATGGGTTGGTATAGTTTTGTTTTGGTCATGACCTATTGGAGCTTTGTATGCCTCATTTACTATATGTCAAATTATTTTTTCATGCTTGGGAAGCTTTCGGCTATTACGTCTCTGAACAGATTTTTTTATGTCACTAGTGCTGACTCCTGCAGTTTCATTCACCCCACTCAGTCTTAGTCATTCTTCTTTGCATCATCTTGCATCTGCTGGATTGTTTTGCACTATCTCTTGCTATTTTCCTATTTTTAAGACATCTTTATTTTCATGATCAGGAACCATGATCCTGTCTTCTAGATCTTTTAGTCTATTTTAACTTTTTTTCATGCAGTTTTGCAAACTTCCAATGGAAATTTTAGTTTCATGGATATATATTTGAATCTGTTTCATGAACTCCATTTCTTTCCTACATTGAGCATTCATGAGCTGCATTATTTTTCTATGCTCCTTCAAAAAAATCTGTGTCTACTCTAGAGTTGCTAAGTAAAACTTTCATTATGGTCATCATCTCTTTTTTATAAAACTTTGAGATTATTCTTATTTTAATATACTGTATGACTTACGTATATATTTTTTATTCCTTCTACTGTCATTCCAGTAAATTCAACTTGATGGTTTCTAATTTTCTCTATTTTGTTGTCTCCTTGGTTTTGACAATGTCTGGGATTGCACTTTTCTGGGATTGCATTTTGCTTTAATAATTGTTATCTTCTAATTTTTAAATTTTTATTTGCTTTCTATATTATTGTTTGTATTTTTTGTATGTTAATTATCTTTATTTATGGTATCAAAGCTTCTCTAGGAAAAGTCTATTCCTCTGAGATACCTTCTAAGTATAGCTGGCTATTGGTCTCTGTGTCTGTCCTAAGATCCTATCTTCGCACTTTATTAGGAATAAAGGGTTGCTATCTATTTGGCTCAGCATCTAATCCATTGGTATTGGACTAGGGAGATGACTGTGACTCTAGATTATTAAAGTCTTACCATGCAAGGGTAAGCAACTGATTACAACAAATATGGCATCCTGGCTAAAGTAGTACAATTAACTAGAACAATATCATCAAGCACAACCTAGGAATTGATAATCTGTGGTAACTACTAATTTGATATCTCTATCCACATGAGCAAGATCTGTAGTTACATAGCAACATCTAGTAGAGACCAAGAATTTATATGTAGTGGCTTTTCCCTTGGTAGGGTGATAACATCCTGTAGAGAAGGGGAATTTAAGAAGGATAAGGGACAGAACAGAGTGATAGCTGAAGAGAATATAGTAGAAGCAAGGCAGAAGGACCAAGGATGATTACCCAAACTTTGGGAATCTGGAGAAGAGGACAGGAGAGAATGAAGGAGAAATCAAAAGAATTGCAAGATAAAACAGAGACACTAGAGAAAATGTTCATAAAATAATATCACAGATTTCAAAAAGTCTTACAGACACAGAGTTAGGACAGAGAAAACAAACTACAAAATTAAAAACCCTTTATAAAAAAATTAAAACTATTTTTTAAAAAGTCTTCTGTTGCTTTCAGTTTTGGGTTAGTTTCCTAGTCAGATCTGGAATCTACACTGAATAATTCCACCGAGTCTACAGTAAGATTACTGCTGAGTGTGGACTGATCTTTACCATATTGCTGACTCCTCTTAAGTGAATTGGTGGCGGGGCAAGTAGAGTGCTCTGGTCTGTACTAGTCAAGTCTACTGGCCTGCTGGTCACATGACAGGTGGTAGTGCCCTTGCCCTGCCCAAGGGCCCTTACCTGTTGGTCCCTGTGGACTAAAAAGGATGGGGGCACCCTTGTCCTGCTGCAGGTCATGGCCACTTGCCTGCTTATACTGCAGAGCAGCATGCTGTTTCTAGTCCTTTGAAGTTATAGCTAAGACTGGATTTTTGAGTTTACCAGAATGGTGCCTGAGTCCCAGATCATATTTCTCATTCAAGTTCCCCCTATGCTGCTGTTCAACTGCTTGCTGTCTACTATGATTGGATGGCTCTTCTCTCATTCTACTCCCAGACATTGACACTGAAGTGCCACTGAGTTATGCCGCTGGAATTCAAGACCTGGAGCACTTTGAGGAAAAAATGGTGGTCTAACCCACTACCTGCTACTCTGTTAATTGTGTGGGGCCAGCCACTCTGATTCACTCAACCAGTGCCAGTGGAGTGGACCACTTAGGGAAGTGTCTTGTTTACTCACTGCTGCCTCTGACTGCACAAGACTGTTCTATTCCAGGTCACATCTCAGTCTTCCAATGAGGAATAAAATTGCTTTCACTGATTTCCAGCCCACCAGGTCAGTTACACAGCTGCTCCAGCTACACTGCATGGTATTGGGTCTGTGGTAGTGAGCCATTTATTCTGTAGCAGTGAATCCTATTTCCTTTTTTTCTTTTTTCTTTTTGTCTTTTTGAGATAGGGTCATGGTATCTTTTTCAGGCTAGCCTTGAGTTCACTTTGTATACCAGGCTGGTCTTGAACTCCCAACTATCTTCCTGCCTCTTCCTCCTGAGTGCTGGGATTGCAAATGTGCTCCACCGTGCCTGGCCTGTGAATTCTATTTTCTTCTTCTCCTATGTCATTCTCTCTGTGGATCTAGTATTGCTTGGAATCCCTTTGATTTCTCTCTGGGATATTGTTTCCAAACTTTCAGTATTTTGTTCTAGAGAAGCTGAGTGGCTGACACTCAGCACTCTGCCATGATTAAACTCTCTTCCATTGGTCACTGTTTTTAGCAAGCCTAATCTGTTGACCTTTTGCTAAAGGACAGAAGAACTTCAGGCAAAAAGATAGCCTAATTAGCAACTTCACAGTTCCTGGGATGAAACACTAACTCCACAATTTAAAGGTGGAGAAGTTTATTTTGGCTCATAGTTTCAGGAGAATTGGTCCATTGTTGGCTGGTTTCAAGGCAGAAACAGGATGGAGGGAGGGCATGGTAGATGACAGCTGCTCAACTTACTGTGACCAGAAAGGCAACAGAGGGAGAGAAGGGAGGAACAAAGGATAAAAACACACCCTTCCAGATCATGCCACCAGTAAGTCACCTCTTCTAACAAGGCAGCGCCCCCTAAAACGCATTCAGGTATGAATTTGTCAGTGGAGTAATCCCCCCATGACCCAGTGAACTTTGAACATAAGATTTTGTGCAAAATTTGAAACTTAAACTATAACAACAACATAGAAATCTATTATAATAATTTGTGTCTGGCATGACCAAGACTATAAAAATGGGTTGGAAGAAGAAAAGAATGTCAGAACCTGGATGGAAACGTTATGAAGTAGTGTTCTGTTTGATTTGATAACTAAAGGATGGGACAACATGAGAAACATTTAAATTCCACAGTCATTTCTCTAAAATTTCACACATTGGTCAAGGTCAAGGTCCTTGTCTACATTCAGGGCTGCTTTATTCATGATTAAATTAATATGTTCCAGGTCCATGAGTGTTTCAAGCTTGTATGAAAATGATTACAGAAATAAGCAAAAAAGAAAATCAGAAAAAAGAAAGACTATCATTAAGTCCAAAACTTAAAAAGTAAACACCAATATTAAAATTTGATGTTCACTTCAACTTCTACTAAAACATTTGAAACAAAATATTTATTAGTTCTATAATATGCAAGGAAGATAGTGCCACTGAAATTAATAAGTGCTTGATTCAAGGTGTCTAAATTGTGACATGAGGTCAACTAGTTGATTGCAACTCAACTCTTTCGTTTGCATTACATTTAATTTAGAATGTGAGTGCATTTAGTATGCATAATAAAATATGTGGACATACCAGAAGTGAGAGTTCCTGAAACCTATGAACTTTCAAAACAACTATCTGCATGCTCTATTGGGTCATATCACACTGATTATTATCTCTGCAGCTTACATGGAAATTCTGAATGGTAGGTCAATATTCATAGGAAATAGCAACCATTGCCTTAACTTCTCAGAATTTGAGCCTGAGCCTTAATTGAGAAAATGACATGAAATACCGTATTTATTAGTTATTTTAGTTTTTCAGCTTCTATTGTTTTATGGAGAAAAGAAAAAAGTTTAGGGAACATTTTTCAATTTAAATCAATGCTATTGCTGGTAAAATGTCACATAGTAAATATTTTTGTTATTGGAATTATCAATAAAAGATAGTGAGCTGATTTTATCCTCAAATCCTTATGAAATGTACCCTTTGCTTTTACCTCACTAAGAATGAAGAAACTAGTTCTAGATTCAATAGATAGCAGGGTCACTGAGGTTGATCTTAATTGTTGCTTATCAGTATGGTCCAAGGAGTCAATAACTAAAAATGGTAACCAGTTCCTTAAACGGTAACCAGTCCTTTTAGTGTGGCATCCATAAATTACTGTACCATACATTATTGTATTTTAAAAAGCCCATTCCAAGAGACAATCTTTAAAAAGGTAAAGACTCAACTTTTAGAGAGCACTGGTCTCATTCATACCTAGTTGATTTCTCTTAGTGGTGGTGGCTTGTACAGATAGATGGTAGGGTGGCAGCATGTCGCAGTGTTTCACTGATAAAAGGCTGAGTTCTACTTATAGCATGTGACTATTAATTAAAGAATGGCAAAGGTGACCAGCACTGTGACTCTGTTGCAGGGAGCTCCTGCTGGCAGTGACTAAGGGTACATCTGGAAATGACTGCACAGACACCATTTGCCAGAAGAATAAATTCTCTTTAATCATCTATACCTGGCTAACTGGGGAAATGGAAGTTTATTTCAGATGAGAGGGGAAAAGGGCTTTGCTCTTATCCCTGCCTTGGAGCAGATTCAAGAAGCTTTGACTAAAAAAGAATGCAATTTGGAATCCAAACCATTTAATTCTGGTTTTCTTCACTGAATCAACGGCACCAAGTTAATCCTAGACATTTAATCATTGAGAGTACTCATCTTTTCGGTTATTTTATGCTGCCTGCAAGAAGTCGACATTTTCCTAAAATCCACACAAATAACTGTTTTTCCGGCTCCACATATCTATACACCCATGTGCTCTGGACATTTACTTTCTTTTTCTCCCTTTTACAGGTAAAACAATGAAGGCAGAGTGATTTCCTGAGTCATACAGTGAGTTTGGTACTAAAGCTTTCTCTAGATCTTAGATTTTGTAGCTCTGGTCAAAAAAGTTTTTAAACCTGGGTACCCTTTGCTATTTTTTCTTAATTCCATTTTTGAAAAGGCCAAATAGAACGGTTAATGTTCACATTCAACAGAAGCATCTGTTATAGGCAGTTACTGACTAGTAATATTCATCTTCTCTGCCTGATCTAAATTGGACCTGAGAGAATTTCCACATTTGCTGCTAAACTATAAAAGCCTCCATATTGGGACATTTTTCCTGAGAGAAGAAATAGCTCACATATCTCTTCTTAACACCTGTAAAGAAAATTGCCCCCAAATGGGGAAGTGTGACTTCTAATGGGAGAGAAAACAGGATTCCCACAAAAAGTAGACTCTCTTTTGCTTTGGCTGAGAAGCTAATGCACTTTTTCACTGCCAAATCCAGCAACTATGCACACCTGTATCTGCACATTCTGCCTCTCCCTCTTTGAAAGGGGTGAACGCAATCCATTCACGACCAGCACCAGCCGTTCTCCTCCTATATGGAACCCCGTGCTGCTTCCTCTCCTCTCAGACTCTTCCTCTCCCCCTGAGCTGTCAAATGGCTTTCTCTCAGCTGGATCCTTCACATTGGCACACATAAATGCGTAATCTCTCCCACTTAAAAACAATTCCTAGGTTCCACATCTCCAGTGTCCCATTTTTCTGCTCTGTTCTTTATTGCAAAATCTCTCAGAATGATTGTCTATGCTTCCTGTTTTCAACACTTCACTTTGCCCTCAGTTTGCCATCACTGAAATTCCCCTTAAAGCAGTCTTCTCAAGGTCAACAAAGATTGGAGTGACATATGTTCTTGTTTGCCCAGGACAGTCCCAGTTTGCATACTAACCTGGCAAAATTATTAATAATTGCCGTCCCACTCAAGGAAATTGTGGGTCAGCCTATAAATTACATGGGCAATAAATCATGCAACCAATGACCTCCATCATGCAAATTTTACTGATCACTTCTCTGTACTGATCTTTCCCAACCTCCCCAAAGAGCTTTTCAATGACTTTAAGTGTCATTTAACTGCACTCCACCTCTTGCCCCTTCTCGCTCTCCCCTAACTCTCTCCTTAAGTTATCTTGCTCTGTCCTCTCTCTTAATAATCTTGCTTCTGACAACTCACTTATGCTTTCACTTATGACTTAGTCCCTGAACTCTGCACTCATACTTGCTGCCTATTCGATACATAAATATGTGAAACAGGCATGGCAACTGTAATGTGTCCAAAAGAGAACTTGTAATTCCCCTAGATCCTCTTCCTGTTCTTCTCTAGTGCTTCCACTCTTGGCCTAACGTAGTGCCTCAGCTTCTGGAGTTGTTTTTAATTCACAACCTATGTCTAGTGTTGAGCAGGTTTGATTATCTCAAAATCTACCATAAGCCTGACTACTCTGCCCACTTCTTCATTCCACCTGTTTGTCTGCCCCATGATGACTAGTAGCCCTTCTAATCCTGTTCCTCCACAGAGCAGCCAGAGAGATACTTTCAAACTGTGCATCAGCTTATGTTATCTTTTAGGTCAAACACTCCAAAGGCTCCCCATACTGCAGAAAACTACAATCTGGACCTCTGTCCATGTCTTAGAAAAACTTGGCTTCCTCCATTTCAGTGAACTCACTATGGTCATTCTCCTTACTTGCCCTGTTCTCCATCCACAGTGGCTTTTGTGCTACAGGTCACATAATCCAAGTTTCTTTTGCCCTGAGAGCTTTTGATCTTGCAGTTCCAGCCACCTATTCATGGGCTTCCTGCTGTCTCATTGTGTTCAGGTTTATTATTGTTTCCTGGTTGACATAGTACCCTAATTTTTCTCCATCTCATTATGTGGCTTCATTTACCCACCTGCACTTTTTACTCCCCAAAATTGTATTGACTTCTTGCATGCTTCCTTTTCCCATTCTTCCACAATGGTATGAGTTCAGAAAAATAGAACAAGGATCTTATATTTATAGTCTAGCTTGATACCATCATGCATGAGATGTTAATAACTATTTGCTTAAAGAACGAATGAATAATACTTTTCAGTTGGTTTAAGTCAGAATTCTAAATACTCCTCATCCCATCAAGTATTTGCTCCTGTATTCGTAGAATATCCAGTCTATTACCTGCATCTTTTTAGGTCTGTCTAGTTGAATGACTTTCTCAAGGCCTATAAACTTGCAGAAAACAATGATGAAAAAGCTCATTCATCTAGTGTAGTCCGAAGAGTAGCACATAAGGGTGCCTGTCTGTTGTGTTCATTTAGACAGTCAGACACATCAGGTACAATAGAAAGGCAATGGAGAACTTTCCAAATCTGAGTGCCACTGAACTTTCATCCTTGATATTTTGTTACTCTATCTCTACATAAATCTGAAGTTGGTTTCACATTTGACTCTACACTTACACTTGGGTGAAGGTTGGAGTGGGAGACAGAATAGGAAGTATACATATACTCCCTCAATGCTGGAGAGAAATGAAAACATACCAGAATTGCTAGGAGAATAAAAGGATAGCACATATTGAATTAGATACAGATGTCAAATGTGAAAAAAAATAGAAAAATCTCTCATTTACCAGTAGAAAAACTATCACAGCAACAACTAAGCAATCAGTGTCTACTTCTTTATCTTCACATTATGCTATGTGAATCTGTCACCCTCAAAGATAGATGCTCTATCTTTCACAACTAATATTTAATGCTCCGTGTGCCTTGACTTAGGACACTCCTCCTAGTGGTTTAAATGAGCATATTCTTTTTGTGAAAGTCCAAGCCTAGCAGTGGCCCTTTAGCGGATATTTTAGCAAGGGCAAATGAAGTCCTTTGTTCATTGTGCACAGTAATACAGGCACACAGAGTTTTAAAGTGCTTCATGATATGACAAATAGTGCAAGCCAAGAACTAGCTAGGTTGAAATATGAAGATAGTGATGACAAAATGTTTTAACATAAAGACATCAATTTAACTGAAGAAGTCATAGCTATCAGGCCTCGCCATGACTCAGATAAGACATCTTTCAAGTCTGCCAACTCCTGGCTTGATTCTATGCTCCTAAAGGAGGGCTGACAAGATAGCTCAGTGGACTAAATTCCTGTTTAGACAAGTGCAGGGGCTGGGGTTTGATCCCCAGCTCTACATGCCATGCCAGTCCCACTCCCTGGACATGCTGAGTCAGCCACCAAGACTGGTATAGTGGCACATGCCTGTAATCCCAGCACTAGGGAAGCTGAAAACAGGAGGATCACTAGGAGGCTAAGCTGCATAATGAGGCCCTGTACCATATACATTGAAAAACAAAAAAGAAAGAAATTCATTATGCTCCTGAAGGAGCAGCCTATTAATTTAGTTTCCAAGTTACTCTGAAATCAGAAAGGAAACGTCTCCATGGAACCATCCCCCAAAGTAAGTTAATGATTGTTTATTTAATCTTTGATTTTTAATTATTAATTAATTCCTTTAATCCAGTAACTTTATTTCATGTGGAAATAATGAATAGTATAGTAAAAACATCTTGTATTAACATTTTTATGACAGCATAATTTGTAATGGGGAAAATTTTAGAACAGCAAATACATGACTAAGGGAGGTCTGGTAAAATACTTGATAAATTCTTCTATGTACTTCCATTAAAAGCATATGTTAATATTTACATAACACTAACATATAACATTAAGTGAAAATATGGACATCAAACTTATTATAATTCAAAATTTATAAAGTATGTATGCTTGCCTGTGTATAAGATATTTGAAATAGGGCTGGCCAGGTAGCTCAGCAGACTAAAGTGCCTGCTTAGGCAGACTCAGGGACTGGGGTTCAATCCCTGGCATGCCATGCCAGCCCTGGCCCCGGAGCACGCTGAGATGGTGATTGAGCTTGGGCGTGGTGGTGCACACCTGTAATCGCAGCACTTGGGAGGCTGAAACAGGAGGATCACTGAGTCCAATCCGTGTAGTGAGACCCTGTAGACCTTGTACTAAATATATTTTTTTTAAAATGATATTTGAATAATGGTTGCATCCAATGATAATAAAAAGCTGGTTTTCATTCTACCTTATAGTCTTTTTCTTCTATCCTATACTTTTTGTAATCTCTAAATTTGCATGAGTATTTAATACTTTTTAACAGAGAAAAACTATGCATAAATTTACATATGCTTATGTAGTATCTGAGTGAAGCAAGACTTTTTTCTTAGACACACCACACTTTCTGCCCATTTTCCCCTGTGAGAAAAATGAGTTTATTTTCTAAATTAGCTCTAAAATTAGTTATATCAATCATTAATGATGAAGTCACTAAGAGCATGCAGCTTAAACTTGTGATTTAAGTTATACTGTAAATACTTAAAACCAAAATGAAATTGTTTTCATCTTTTAGTGTGATCACATGATAAAAAGATATAAATAACGTTGTTACTCAAAATCCAAAAGCCAGGTTCTTATAATTTACTAAGTGCTTGAGGAGTTAATTTCCAGGAAAATGAGTAAGTAACAAAAATTGTGACATATCTATTTTCCTACCCCTTCCCCCATCTCTGAAAATACCCAGAATTTGCTTTAAGAGCTTTGCAAAAACGGCAACACCCCCCGTACAGATAAAAGATCAAGGCAGGGAGTGAAAGATGAAGCAGCAGATGAGATAATAGACAAGATAATTACAGAGCTTTAAAAGCCTGGGATTTATTTTTAAGATGTAAGAGCTCTATTTAGAAAAGCCCATAGCTAACTTTATGTGAATCTTGAATGAATTGTTCTTAAACATGCGAACAGTAATGAAATTAAGAAAAGCACAGCTTTCTTTCCTCTCTGTTTAATGTCTATCCTGGCTGGGCCCGTAGCTAAGGTGGCCGAACGGTGTTCCCACTGGCACATGCAGTTAGGGCCCCTGACTTTGCCATGGGTAGATCAGGGCTTGGCATATGGTAGGATGAGTTCTTTCTGACTTCTCAGCATGGCCCACACAATAAAACTGCTGTCACTTCAAAGGGATCAGGAAGTTTTTTCCTGCTCCTCTCTCCCTCTGGCCCAACAGAGGAAGAGTCACTTAGCTCAGTTGTGAGGCAGAGAGTAGACTGGTCTTTGTGGGAGCACCAGTACATTTTCTTTTAACCTGTCCTGTTCTCAGATACTGCTTGCTCTTCTCTCAGGATTTTTCCCATTAGCTGCATGCAGCTTTGTTTCCATTGCCATCCTCTAGCCTTCAGATGGGAGTTGAGTCCTGCAGTTTCCTACTTGACCTATCTAGGATTAACAGGAAAAATAGTCACCTACAGTTTACATACAAGGTCTACTGAGTACTTAAGGGCCGGGGAAATAGCCCTGTGGCATAAGTGCCTGCCTAGCAAGCACAACGTCCAGAGTTCAATCCCCAGTAGTGAGAAAAAAATAAAGAGGAACAAGAAGATACTAAGTACTTAAAAGCTCATCATTTTATGTCTGTCTGACTCCTGGGTCTCTTTTTTAAAAAAAGATGTTTCCAAATTTGGATAGAGAGTAGGGTTCCACTGCTACTAGCTTCAGGGACTCCCCCAAAGGTTGTACTGTCTTGAATGGTACTGACTTGCTCACATAACTCTAGGATAGATCTCTCGTATGTTTGACAATAAAAAGTGAACATTTCCAGTACTGCTAATCAAGGGTAAGTTTCAGTTTTAGGCCACAGAGCACATTCTAATTAGCACATACTCTGACAAAATTCACAGGTGTGGTCCATGTGAAAGTTGGATTCCAGAAAACAGAATCCCAACATTATTGGGAAGAATGGATTACTAATTGATGACTTTATGGTTACATGAGCAATGTGGTTTCCTGGACTAAAGAATGAATTGGGATATATTGGGAAATCATTTATAAAGATCTCTAATCTGGCTCAAACTAAGATCCAAACCTGCAAGTGACAGTCTTATGTCTGAAGTGTAACACCCTCGCTTCCAGCAGAAGACAAATTTAGAGCCACAGTCTTTGTGTGAAGAGTTAGTTAGTTCCTTAAGTACAGGCAATGCTACTCACTTTTGAACCTAAACAGCATATATTGTTAGTCCTGGTCCTTCAAGGGATAGATGTCTAGGCCAGATTAAATGGGCAAATTTTTATTAGGGGGACTTTCTGTTAAGAGAAAAGATGAGGAGGGAAGTGGGAAAGCATTAGAGTCTTAAGATGAGATACCAACCTGATGCTAAAGGAGAAAGAAAAGTAAAGTTGCAGAGATCCATCCTAAGCAGTGAGACTGTCCCAGAGTCCTGTGTCTCCCAGGAGTTCCTGGACTGCCTTAAGATTCTTGCCCCACTCTTCCACTGGTTGACAGCATGGTAGAAAGCATGGCTTAGGCACCAATTGCAGATATGGCAGTAAATTCCTCACCCATCCCAATTCTGGAATGTAGGTGCTGTCTCCCAAACACACACACCCTGCACATGACAAATGTTTCCTCCAGAGGCATTTTGATTCTTGATTCTGATCATCTACTCTTTGCTTTGGTCTCTAGAAAACTCAAAAGGAAAATTTATAACTCGTCTTTAACCATTGTGTAAACCTCATTGTGCATGTTTGCAACCTGTTTACCTATACTTTACCCTAGAAGGTATTTCTTTTTATATTTATTATTTTTCTGCAGTCTCTGGCAGTGGTATTTAGGAAAAGGTGTGGTACAAGTCAATAGATAGATAGATAGATAGATAGATAGATAGATAGATTTGTCTTCTTTTGCTACCAGGAATTGATCTCAGGACCTTGTACTTACTAGGCAGGTGCTGTACTGCTGAGCTATATCACTGATCCCTAAAAAATATATGTAAGTATTCTGGAGCTCTACAATAAATGAAGGCTCTTGATCAAATGGCTCCCCAAAGGTGAGGATCTTCCAGGCACATAACCACAGCCACCAGACCCACAATGGGGCAGTGCAAGGAACACAACGAAATTGTTTTCAAAGCTGTATTCCTGCTACTGAGATTATCCTGCCAGCAGAATTATCTTCCACTTACTTTGGAAAGATCTGATTAAGAAATTCACTGTTTTTAATATGCCATGGATACAACTGAGAAACAGTCAGAGGACAACAGTTTGCTGATGAACAAGCTCAAGGAGTACTCAGGATTTGCCAAGAATCATTCATTAATGCCTCCCAAAGTGAAGTACTACGTACACCAGCCATGCTATCTTCCAGGAAAGAAGGTGTTCAGTTTTCTGATACCTGATAAATATGTGAATTCTCAAAATGTAGGGTGTGTGTGTGTGTGTGTGTGTGTGTGTCTGTCTGTCTGTCTGTCTGTCTCTGTGTCTTTGTCTGTGTAATTTCAAACTGTGGTGTTGGGGCACTGAGGAGACAAGCAGAGAGATGTGAGATCCCTAGAGTTCCAACACATGTCACCGTTCAGTCAATAGCTAGCTGGCCCATGTGGAGCAACATTTAAACATATGTTTTGGGTTTCAGAAACCTTGTTCTGACTGCCAAAGGAAAAGAGGGTCTTAAATTCTTCTTTTAACTATCCCGAATTTATCGGAAACACATTTGTGTTTGTAGGAGAAGAACATGGTCATAATAATTTATCTAAAGTTTTATGGTGAATTATTCTGGGCATTTATTTCCCAAAGCTTTTGCATATTTCACATAAGCCTGTGTAATGCAGTTTTTACAATAGGTTCCTGAGATAAAACATGTTTGCCATCACTGAGTCTTTTTTCATCTTAGTGCAAGAAGATGAGGAGATGGTTCTTCATCCTAAAGGGAGAATCTCAAATGGCTTATTGGGTACAGCTTCATTAAATCTCTAGATGTAGCCATGCAAGAGTCTGGGATCCAAATATCCTTTAAATTAGACATGCTAGCTACACAGTCCCCTCCACATACAGTAACCTTCTGATCATTAGTCCTATCTAAGGGCAATATATTGGGGCTTCATTTTTTTCTCCTCAAATAGCTTTTTCTAGGGTTTGCTCCACATCGTGCTCTTGACTTCATTTGATTGCAGAGTTTAAAAAATGTTTTGTGAAGATTCTTGTTTCAGACTTCAGGGATTTTGCTAAGACCATTGTTAATATATTAAAACATTTCTTCCCTGGAGACATTTCTCACCTGTCTCAATTTTAGAAAGAAGCCTCTCTGCCCCACTCCTATACCTGACAAATATTTCCTTAACAGGCATTTTGACTCTTGATTCACATCATCCTTTCTTTGTTTCAGCTGCCAGAAAACTTAAAGGAAAATTCACAACTGGTCTTTAATCATTGTGTAGACCTTGGAGTGTGTGTGTTTGTGTCCTGTTTACATATCCTTTACCCTAGAAAGTATCTTTATTTGATTTTAGTTTAGTTTTTGAAGTTCATAGCAATTAGCATTTGACAAAATGTATGGTATAAGTTAAAAATATATGGAAGTGTCTGTGAGTTCTACAATGAACCTAAACCTCAGCCCAGTTTATTTCAGATCTCCAAGAACATCTTTTTCTCATAATCCCTAGAACTACAAATGGTGTGGTAGCTTGCCTGCCAGATGAAGGCAGGTAATCAGCATAATACCTGGTCAGAAAATACATCTCTAGTTTACTGAGATGAGATTGTATGCTGGCCTCGGTGATAGACACACTGACGCATTTTACACGTGCGTGCCCATCTATGTGTGTGTGTTTGCAGGCAGCAAGGTTTGAGATCCACCAGGAGATAAAGAAAATGATAATGTTTTGCCTGGTTTTCCCCTTTTGCCTCTCCATCCCTCATTTACTGGTCTTCCAGAGCTGAGTCACATGGACAAGTACAATTCTCTCTAAACCCACATTCCGTGTCCTTGCGGGGCTGCTGACTCAGGCATTCGAACCCTTCCTTTGGGATGCCTCACACTCTTACTTTTGAACTCTAACCCTCTTCTTCATTGCCCAGCCCAGCCTGGATTTTCTTCCTCAGTGTTCTTATGCTCCTCACAGCCTTCAACTCTGAGAAAAGAAACATCAGACGTTGTAGTTATACACCATTTTTTGTTGTTGTTGTTGTTGCTCGTTTCTTGGGGTTTTTTAGGGTAGAGACTATTACTAACTTATGGAGGTAATACCAACAATATGAAGGATGTATTGTACAAATCTTTTTAAAAGCCTGCAAAACAGCAGAAAGAAATCAACTAGAATTTCCATGGCAACTACCAACAATTTTATATGCAAGGATGAACTACTATAAGAAAAGTAACAAAATAGAAAAGTCATAAACTGATTCAAATACTGTGATGAGTTTACAAAGTAAACCCTACACTGTGTAAACCCTACACAGTGAACCCTCACAAAAATAGATTTCATTAAGGTAAATAAAATATAATTTTCTCTTTATTACAAGTGAGCTTGATGTATATCATGAACTAGACTAGTATTGATGAAGTCTTAATTATGTAATCTTTTTAGTTAAGACAATTTTTGAGAAACAAGTTTAGACAGATTGGGAGAGTAAATTAAAATATGTAAATTATAATTTAAAATAATATTTTCCTAGATTTCCTTACTTCCAAGTATCTAAGGCCCACATAATAAATTTGATAGCTAGAGAGAAATGAAAGAAGTGGGATTCTGAGCACTGTGGGCTTCCAACAGCTTGTGAGCTGGAGATAGGAAGATTGCAAATGGAGCCCAGCTTGGGCAATTCAGCAATGTAGAGCCTGTCTCAAAATAAAAGTTAAATGGGCACCTGAAATAAGCAGACACTCTCAGGTGCAGAAGTACAAAGAACAAATAAAGATAGGAGAAAAAAGTTCAACATCACTGGTCATTTGAGAGATACAAATTAAAGCAATACCAATATTTCACCTCACTTCAGAAACAATGGTTATCATCAAGAAATCAAGCAATGACAGTATCTGGTGGGGCTGTAGGGAAAATAGGATCTTTCTGCATTGTTGGTAAGAGTGCAGACTGGTGCAGCCACTGTGGAAATCAGTGTGGAAATTCCTCAAAAAAACCCTAAAGTTAGAAGGCCTAGCTCTTCCCCTTCTTGAGATCTTCCTGAAAGAGTTAAAATCATCATACCACAATGATACATGTGCACCCATGTTTACTAGGACACAGTTTGTAAGAGCTAAATTTGGGAAACAGCCCAAATGCCCATCAATGGATGAATGCATAAAGAAGTTGTAATGGGATTTATACAACGGAGCGCTACTTGTCCATAAGAAGGATAAGCTCGAGACATTTTGGTAAGTGGGTGCACAATGAGACCATACTCTCAAGTGAAATAAATCAGACAAACATTTAAATATCACATTGTTTTTCTGGTGCAAGAAACTGGAAGGGTGAGTAAGGACCAAAATGTGTAATAGATATTGGGGAAGAGGAATAAAATGTTGAACTGGGAAGGGGAACAAAGGATGGGGATGGACAAAGAAAGAAAGGAAAAAGAAAAATAAAAGAGAAGGAAAAAATGGAAGCAAAAGACAGGAAAAGGGATTGAAATGAGGGGAGAGGATTAATGAGAAAAAAAGAAGAATCAAGATATATCATGTACAGGTATAAATTCCCTAAAATGAGTGTGATCATTATGTGAATCTAAAATGTACCAATAATATTAATTTTAAAATAAAACAGCCTGGTGGTGTAGCTCAGTGTAACTGTCCTAGGCTCATTTTCCAGTTCCCAGGGGTGGGAGAGAGAAACTAGTGGGGGATAGGATACAAGACAAACTAGCTGATCAAAATTAGAAAAACATATAGTATTCTAGGACAAATCGGATCTGGGTTTCTCCCTTTAGTACTTGGAGCTAAGAAGCCGACTCCCATGTCCTCCATCAGTAGTTCTTAAATTTACCTGCATGTAAAAATTGGATTATTCAGAGCTGTTTCCAGCATTAACAAGTTTGGAACCACTCAAGAACTATTAAACTTAAGTATCTGAGGGTATAACTTGAACACTGATAGTTTTCAAATCTTTCGCAAGATTATATATGCAGCTGGTATTGAGTGCCAGCATTTGATCCACCCCTAATTCAATTGTGCTCGCTACCTACAAGGACATGTATTACTTAGGCATTCAGTTATCTCCTTGTTAGGATTGACAGAATAATGTCTACTCCCTCTGAATATCTTGGTCTTGGTGTCTGGAACCTGTGAATATGTTAGGTTCAATGCAAAGAAACAAGGTTATAAATCATCTCACCTAACGGTGGAGAGGATGTCTGCGTGAACTCAACAAAATCACAACTATTTGTATGAGAAGAGTGGAGATAGAGAAAGAACCGGAAACTCAGCTTGACATTGCTGGAGAAAGGGGGCCCCTCGCCATGATGTGAACAGTATCTAGATGCTGGCAAAGACCAGGATGCGGATTCTCCCCTACAGCATCCAGAGGAGAGGCAGCCCTGACCACAGGGCTGGATTTTACTCCAATGGTACACAATGGGACTTCAAACCTGCAAAACTGGGAGATGATCAACTAGTGTTGTTTTAAACTATTTAACAAACGTTTGATAAATAATAAGAAAAGAATACATCATATTTTCATAAACTAACAAAAAAATCCTGGATCTTCTATATGCTAAAAAGATAGATACAATTTAAATACTTAGAATTCCTCCTCTTTCACCAAAGTGCTCTTGTGAACTTCTTCTTCATAGTACCAGGGAGGATTCCGATCTGCTCTGAGATACAGTTTCAGTCTCCAGGCTCCTGGAATCCTTTACATGACAGCCAGCTTCTTCTATTTTAATCTCAGCCAAAAGTTTCCCTGTTTTTCTACCTTGCATTCTCAGGAATGCTCAGCTTTTCCAATGGCCCTGTCTCCCTTCAGGATTCTACACTCCAACCTGAAAACATGGGTAGTCTATGATGCTTGCTTTTTGGAGACAGAAGACTACCTTTTCCAAGACTCAATTACCATGCAGCCTGTCCTCTGTTAGGTGCACACAGCCTCATCTTCGATTTCCCCGGCGCCACCTGTCCAGCAACTGCCAGGCCTTCCGCTTCTCACCTCTAAATGTGAGTTCCAGCTGTTTCTCTACCACATTCCTTCTCACAGAAGAGCTAACAAGCACACATTAATCTATCTGGCACCATGGATCCTGTTCTATGGGGTCTTCCACCCTAACCCAAGAATGCCTGAGGCTTGCAATTCACTTGAGAAAGATAAGGTAACTCTCTTTTGCATAGGATCTTTTGGTCATGAAGACAATGTTTGTCTGCCTGATGAGTTAGAGTCTGGATATCAAGAATCAAAACCAAAGGAAGTCTTTACCACCATAGAAGACATTACACAGAGTGTGACTTACCAGCTCCTGCTGTTACATGGGGACATTCTGGCTACCTCACTAATCTCACTGCTCTGAAGGCCATCTTCATCCATGCTGCCATCATAGGCGATGAGGAAAACACTTGATATTAATCACTAATAGTGAGGTGAAATTAAATCCCGAATCTTGCTTCCCTAGTCACTCTGCTTTGCTCTGAAGACAGGGCATCAGATGCACCTGCAGCTCCGCACTGGCGCAGTGACACCTATGCTTTCCAATGTGGCGATGCTAACTCTACACTCTGACATAACCAAAAGGAATTGCTGAAAGCTGTGTGTGAGAACACCAAGTGGATATGTCAATATATGAGGTGAGGAGCACATACTAGGGATGTGGGGGGAACAGGGAGAGAGCAGAATGATAACGGAGATTGGTGGAGTGTTAACGGACAAAGGCATGAATTTTGTTTATTATTCTTCTGCAAGTTTCAGAGCTGGGAACCTTGTTGTGACCAGAAAGAAAACTGTGTGCCACTACAGGGAGCAAACTTTATTTTAAGAAAGTTGTTGACATTAAAAAGGCACTGGTACCTGCTTCTGTGTTAGCTGAAGTGTCTTTGTAGACCAAGAAGTGTCCTGGAATCTCAATCCAATTCAGAAGCTTAATAAGAACAGTCAATAGTAGCCTGTGAGATAACTCAGCAAACTAAAGTGCCTGCTGAGGCAAGCTTAGGCCAGCAGAGGGACCACGGTTCGATCCCCGGCACCACATGCCATGCCAATCTCACCCATAGCGTAGGCTGAACCAACCACAGTCTGGGCATGGTGTTGCAGGCCCATGATCCCAGTGTTGGGGAGGCTGAAAGCAGGAGGATCACCATGAGTCCAAGCTGCATAGTGAGACCCTGCAACAATCAAATACAATTTTTAAAAAAGAGTTAATACATTCTATTCTTTATTCCTGGAACTTCACCCAAGTGACAAGCACTACTGTTTAATGTAGCCTACTCTCTCACCTCAAACAAGCAAAGCTTGTTTAACATTATGCAAAGTGTTTTCCAATGTAAGAATCAGCTTTAAATGCAATTATTTTAGAGCCCCTAATGGGCTCAGCTTAGAACTAAAGGTTATGATGGGAAATATTTTCATTTTCTCTTCAACTTGAGGGAGTTAATAAAAGCAAATGTTATGATGCAAAGATAAATTAAAATGTCAAGTTTCTTTGTAAAAGCAACAAAAAACAAGGAATTCTTGTGGGAAAAATTACTTAAGTCACATATAAGCCTTGGAGTACTCTAAATGGATAAATGGTATGCTAGGGAGACTAATACACATATACATTCTGGAAAGTTCAACATATGTTCTATATAATGATTGGTAAATATAAACTGAACAGCACTGATTCCAGAAGAAGCATACAAACACATTCTATTAGACTTAGTAAATTAAAAATATCTAACCTTTTTTCTCCCCCTCCCCCCCCATGTTTTAACTTTCTGTTAACATCAAGGAAAAACTTTGCAGTGATTTTGGGTTTAGCCAAACCCAAGTTTGTGGGTCAGTACCTCTTACAGTTTTTTAAAATGTGTTTAGTACAGGGTCTACAGAGTCTCACTACACAGATTGGAGTTGTAGTGATCCTTCTGTTTTCAGCCTTCCATATGCTGGGATTATAGGCACCTGCCACCATGCCCAGTCTCAGTCACCACCTCAGCGTGCCTTGGGGGTGGGGCTGGCACAGCAACTGGGGATTGAACTCTGGCCCCTGCATCTGCCTAAGCAGGTGCTTTAATCTGCTGAGCTTTCTGACCAACCCTTCTTATAGCTTTTTGGCTTTGGGCGAATTACTTTACCTCTTTAGACTCCAGCTTCCTTTTAAGTAAAATATTGTTATGGTGTATTTCTAGTTGTTACCCCAAAGCCTCATGCAGTCATTGGGGCAGGTTTCTAGACATTGTGATTAATTCATGATCTAATGATAGATTATGAGTGTGAGTGCTATGCCCACCCTGGGGCAGATATTCTCAATGCAGTATATAGAAGGGACAGAGGCTGCAGCAGTAGCTCCTTCTCCTTTTTGCTCTTGCTGTTTTGCAGTTTTTCACTGCCTTGAATTGCTGCCCTCTGCCATGTGCCACTCTGTCTTGGAGCCAGCCGAGCATGGACTGAAACCCCAAAAAAATTGTGAGCTGAACTTTTCCTTCTTTAATTTTTAGTGTCAGTATTTTGTCCCAGCAATGAGAGAAAAATAGCTAAGACAAATAGGACGAATAAAAAGAAATTCTGAGTAAGTATTGAAAGGAAATAATGTGTGTTAAATATCTTTGTATAGACTTGATGCTCATTAAAGATTAGTTTTCTCTCTTCAGGAAGCCTGTTATGCATAATAACAAATGAGAATAAGTCTTTGGAGGAAATAAGAAAAGAAAAAGAAAAATGAACAAAGTTGAATTTGCAGAGAATGAGAAGGTAGTGAGAATTTCCTAACTCCATTACTTTGTTTGGCAAATAAAATAACTACCATTTCTCAGTGTTCATCCACTTAACTAATATCCTCTTCATATTTACAGTTGGAGACACAGATCCTAGAAAAGCAAAGAGGATCAAATCAAATGCATTCAGAAGAGCGAAACAAGTGAAACTCTGAAGCGATGCTTATTGAAGTATGAAACACACAATGTAATGGTCTCAATCAGCATTTTAAAACACTAGAGTGTGGAATGAAATATTTCAGAGTGGACCACATATAGAAAGGATGTATAGTCACAAAGTAAAATATGTTTTGTGTATATTGTGGTTAAAGACTTTTTAAAAATGTTGCTCAGCAGGGAAGAAGTATTTATGTTGCTTTTCAATAACTTAGACCATTTCTTGGCCTTGTTCAAAGACATACTTGTACAGAAGAATGTGGACTTCTGGCTTGAGATCCTTGTCACCTGTGCAAGTTTGTAGTCACATCATGGTGTACATTTATCAGTGCTTTAATACAGTACATCCTGAGAGAGCTACAAAAACATTGGAAAGTTGAAATAATAAAAAATGTAAAAGCAAATGATGTTTTTATTTTCCTCAAATTCCTGATAACTCCTAGGAAAGGTAATATTCTAAGTACTGAGATGAATATGCTGAACTAATTTTATAAGAAAAAAAACTATTTCCCTAAGTCATCCACTAGACATAGATCAATGCAAGTATGTAAATGCCTAAATAGATGTCAGATATTACAAGAGAATTGACTTAGAAAGACATTGATCTTGGTAAAAACCAAACAAAACTGCAACCTAGGAACTAACATCAAATATTAACTCCTACTCCCAACCACTCAGTTGGGTATTCTAACTTAATGATCTCATTTAGTCCCTAAGAGAAGGCAGGTACATAGTAGATATTTTCATTTTACTGCAAAAAAAAAAAATGGGGTGATTGGTTAAGCCACTGACTTAATATATCCATAATCCCAACTCAGATGTACATGCCTGACTCTGAGGCTGAGCTAAATCCACCTCACCTTCTCTTAGGACACTTGATCTCCGTGTTCTGCTTTCTTCTTTCCTGCCTTTGTTCAAGGGAAGCCTATCCCTCTGCTCCTGTTATTGCTACATACTATCTTGACATTAAAACCTGTTTTCAGGGCCGACCAAATAGCTCAGCGGATTAAAGTGCCTGCAAGCAGGTGCAGGGGGAGGGGTTTGATCCCCGGGCCTGCCTTGCCGTCCCCCCCACCCCACCCCGCGATCGCACTGAGACTGCAATTGAGACTGAGCATGGTGGCACGCGCCTGTAATCCTGCTCTTACGAGGCTGTAAACAGGCGGACCACTATGAGTCCAATCTAGCACTGAGACCCTGAGCACTCTGTAGACCCTTCCCTAAAATACAACAAAACAAAACAAAAACAAAAAACAAACAAAAAAACCCTGTTCTCTAGCTAAGGTTATTTATGTCAAAATGCTGGTAATGATGTTGTTTTTCTTACATTTTTAGTAGGAATAAAAAATCTCAACCTAAATAAATTCTTCCACTGTGGAATTTCAAATATCGTGAAAAGGGTCAGAGGTGACCATTGTTTTTCTTATGTCCAGATTGAGTTTCTCTGTTATAAGATGGTTTAGTGCTTGGACTCTCAGGAGTGAATACCAGTTCTATCCACAGATAAGGACTCTGGAGCTTTTCTTCTCCATGTTACAAAAGGGCCAGTGTACCTTTTACCCCCTTTCACCCAAGAGCAGCATCTTGCTAAACAGTAGCACAACATCTCAATATGGACTGAAGCCTCCACAAACCTTTCCTCCCTTAATTTTGGGTGTTGAGATTTTGTCCCAGCAATGACAGAAAAGTAACTGAGACATGAGGTCACCTACTATGATTATGTTGGTATTTATTGAGTCTTTTACGTCCGGCAGTATTTGTTTTATAAAGTTAAGTTCTCTATTATTTGGCACATATATATTTGCAATTGTTATCACTTCCAGTTGGATTGTTCCCTTAACCAATATGTATTGCTCTTCTTTGACTTTCTGATCGGTTTAAGCTTGCAGTTTACTTTGAGAGTAAAATGACTACCTTTATTTGCTTTCGAAGTCCTGGTGCATGAAATGTTGTGTTCCATCCTTTGATATTTAGTCAATGCATTTTTTGGAGTTAGATAAGTTTCTTGAATATAACAGATTACTGGATTCTGATTTTTTATTCGGTCTGTCAACCTTTTAATTGGGGAGTTGAGGTGATTTACTTAGAGAGTTATTACTAAAAGGTATTGATTCATTCCTATGAGTGAAATCTTCGTTGTTGAGTGCTTTATTTTTCTTCTCTTGTCTTACTTGCTTGGCTTGGTGTGTTCATTCCATCTGGTTTTTTTGACTTTGTTGTCTCCACAGTCTTTATCAAATGTATTCTTAGTGCAGTAACTTTTGGAGTGTTGGTTTGGTTTTCATGTGTCTTTGAGGATGTGCTTTGTCATGGAATGTTCTTATTTCTCCATCCAATTTGAAAGACAGTTTGGCAAGATATATTAGAATGGGTTGGAAGTTGCTTGCTTTTAGGGCTTGAAACACTTCATGCCAAGCTTTCCTGGCCTATAAACTTTGTGTTAAGAATCCTTGTCGTATCTTGATGGGTTTACCTTTAAAAATACACATGATTTTTCACTTTTTTTTCTGATAGCTTTCAACATTTCATATTTTTGTTGGACAGCTTGGATTTTGACTCAAAATATGTCATGAAGAACTTCCATTTTCATGCAGATATTTGGTGTTCTGCCAGCTTTGCTTGCTGATTACAATCTTCCTTTATACTGGAAATGTTTTATTATGATTTCTGGAAACAGATTCTTTTATTCCATGTATGTTGTCTTCTACTTCATCTCTAACTTCAGTTAGCCTCAGTTTAGTCTTACTAACATCACCTAACAGCTGTTGGATGAATTTTTCTTTTTCCTTCATCAATTGAAAGACTTCTTAGAGTAATTTTTTGTGACTTTCCATTTTGTCCTCACTTTCAGAATGTCTTCACATTGGTCTTTTCTGCAGTTTACAATACTGCACAATATTTTATATCTATATCTATATCTATATCTATATCTATATCCAGTATTTAAGTGAACATTTTTATTAAGACTATCTTTAGTAAATTTGTCCTTTATGTTTTGAACAACTTTAGCCAGGTCTTTCAGTTTCTTATTTTTTCCCATATCCACATTGGTGAGTTAGTGATTTAGTTCTGTATTTTCAATTATGTCTTCCTTGAGCTCACCAAGCTTATTTATCTATTCTTTAATCATCTGATATAACTCACTGCTGATGTTTGCTCCACCCATCCCATTGGTGTCCCTTGAATCTGCTTTAGAAACTTGGAGACCTTTTAATGCCTTGATTCAAAGGACCGACTTTTGTCTTTAGTAATAAATTCTTTAAAGAAAAATAAATTCTTTTTTTGTTCTGGCCGGGGAGATAGCTCAGTAGAATAAGCACCTGCCTGGCAAGTTCAGGGTCCTGAGTTCAATCCCTGGTATCACACACAAAAAAAGTATTCTAGTTATTATTTTCTAATTTTTTTGTTTAATTTGCTCTTCTTAACCAATTGCATTATAAGAATGCTTAGATAACTGATTTGTTTTACATTTATTCTTTCCTAACTTATTTAAACACTGTATAAAATGCCACCCAGGAGTGCTGACTTCTGATATACTTATTATTAAATTCTAATTTCTAATGGCCATTGTTATTTCTTCTTTTACTTGTGGGTTATTTAGAAGTATGTTTCTTAACTCCTAAACTTATGGGAATTTTCTACTTATTTCTATTAATATCTGATGTAGTTTCATTGGATACAAAAAAACTTCACAGAGAAGTTTTTGGGGTACACGTATGAAAGAATGTGCATTTGGGTCAATTTGATTAATCACTGTTCAGGCCAGGGAGATGGCTCAGTAGAATAAGGCTTCCCTGGCAAGTGCAAAGGCCTGAGTTCAATCCCCAGTTCCACCAAAATGATAATAATAATAATAATAATAATTAATAACTGTTCAAAGCTTCCATATTATATTTTTAAGTTTATCATTCCATAAATTGCTGAGAAAAAATATATATAAATTTGCCATGATTGTGGACTTGTCCATTTTTTATTTTGGATATGTCAATGTTTGCTTTATATATACTGAAGTCAGCTTAGTAGGCATGCAAATTTTATATTGTTTCCTTATAGCAATTACACATTTTATTATGTAAAGTGTCATTTTTCTGTAAAGTCTATGTATGCTAAGTATATTAATATAGTTACTGTCAATTTGTGGGATTAGTGTTTTAATTATTCCTTTTCCTTTTTACTCTCAAATATTCTATAGCTTTATATTTTAAATTAATCCTCACTGTGTGTCATGTTTTCAGTGCAATCTGCACATTTCTAATTCAAAGTGAATTTTTGAAACTTTTTTTTTCTATGCATTTAGTACAGGGTCTACAGGGTCTCACTACACAGATTGCATTTGTAGTGATTCTCCTGTTTTCAGCCTCCCAAGTGCTGGGATTACAGTTGTGTGCCACCATGCCCAGACTCAATCACTGCCTCAGTGTACCCTGGGAGTGAGGCCGGCGTGGCACTCCGGGATTGAACCCCAGCCACTAAGTTCTGCCTCAGCAGGTGCTTTTGTGCACTGAGCTATCTGGCCCACCCTCGAAACTTAAATTCAATGCAGTTGCTGATATATTTGAGCTAAAGCTTCTTGGGCTATTTATTCTAACCAAATATTCTATTGGGATTTTTTTTTGACATTTAAATATTTGTCTTTACTGGATTCTAAGTTATAATCAATTTCATTTCTTAAAAAAGTTTAACTACAAGTAACAATATGTACTCTTACCTTATCAAACTTTAGTGTTAGTTTAACATATTATCCCCTTGCTTTTTGGATTCCTTTGCTACTGTTAAGAAGTCTTCTCAATGTGACTGCTCTTCTAAAAATGGAAATTTGTTTTTTTCAAGCTTCTCATTTTGTTTTCTTTCATGGTGTTTGCAAATGTGCTGCAATATCTTAATATGTTCTAATAGTTTAACTATCTTGGGATACATTTGGATTCTTGAAGTTGTGAACTGATGCCTTGTTGTGGATTTGAAAAATTCAAGGCTATTAATTCTTCAAATTTTACCTCTGTCCTATTTTCTCACTGATATCCCTTTTATCTCTTATCTACTCTCATATTTCCTTTCTTTTATATTTCTTTCTTTCCTTCCTTACTGTATTCTGGAGAGATCCTTCTTATTTTTTTTTTTTATTTAAAAAATGTTGTTCAACTACTTTTCATTTTCCCTTAAGCCTATCTTACTTTTGTGTATTATATTGTAAATGTTGGGTTTTGTCTTAATATCCCACATTAAATTTTAAGGTTTCTAACTTATGTCCTTTTGTTATAATTGCTAACACATATTAATTGGCAACTTAATGGGCATCACTGTGCATTTTCCTACATGTAGATGTCATTCTTTGATCATGGATACCCAACCTCCACCCTTCCCTTACCCTCCCCTCTTTCCATGTCCACTTTACTTCTGATGTTTTTAAGACTGGATTTTATTTCATAAATGTAGCACTCATGATTATTTTGTGAGCCATATCTGATAAATTCAATGATTCATGCTTTGAGATCTGTTAGCTGTTCTTTATTTTTCTTCTATTGGTCACTCATTCTATTCTATTTCCTTGTAAGCCTGGTCATTTTTTCCTCTATGCTGGATACTGCAGTTTAAAATTTATTTAAAGGATGTTTTGAGACCTGGTACAATGATGTCTTCATACTGAAAAGATACACATTTACTTCTGCAAATAGCAATGTGTCTTATCATTACAGGTACTTTTTTTTTTAACTTGTATTTAATTTTTAAATTTATTTTCCTTTTATTTTTTTATTTTTTTCATCAGTTTTATTGAGAAACAAATAGCAATGATACAGTTTCAAA
>NDGM011107534.1:0-14497 GCA_002564305.1 Octomys mimax | reverse complement strand
ACTATTTTGTTGAAAATTTGGACCTTCATGTTCCTAAAAGACATCTGTAAGTTTTTCCTTTTGCATGTCTTACCCTGTTTATAATATAAACATGATACTACCCTATAGAATAGGTTGAGAAATATTCTTTTTTTGGAATTCCTTAAATTTTGCTTAAAGAGACTATCTTGTAGTTCCTTCAACTATAAGTCACTATGACATAGGGAGACTTGTTTGTGTACTACTGAGATGTGGATGAAGGAGAGAATTCTCCACACTTCTTTTACAGTCTCATTGTTTAGTGTCCTGTGCATCAAGGCTGTAGCTTTTACATGTGTTTTATCAATAATTTTCCTTTCTCCTCTTTTCAGTCTGCTTAGGAGGCCCAAGGAAGACTTTTCCAGGTGAGCTGCCCAGGTTAAAGAATGTATGTGCACCAGACATCAGCAACAGCTGGCAGCATGCAACACGGCAGAGCATGAGAGCACAAAGTGACCTCATGTTTACCTGTGTTAAGTCATGGCTACATAACTGTGTCCTACAGTGTTCACATGCTAGACAAGCAAGGCCTTGTCCTCAGATATCCTTAGCCACCCCTGAGCCTTGAAGCAGTCTTAGTGGTTCTCCACACCTATTTAGTCATTTCTCAGATGAAAAACAAAAGCAGGGTAGTTTGCTAAAACTGCCTAAAATAACAAGGAGCTATGAATGGAACCTAAGGTGTTAGACCACAGAGCCTTCCTCATTGTTCAATGCCTTATGAGCTCCCTAAAGCCTCAGGTAGCAGTGTGTTCCCGTACCACAAGAAAAGCTTGTATTTGGGTGAAGGCATATGGATAACTAGGGACATCAGTAAGGGTTGTTCTGGTTGTCTTCCTTCCCAGAATTGTATCCTCTGCACTGCCATGCTTTGCATATGGCTCAGGTGTGTTCCCTAAAGGTTCACAGGTTGGAAACTTGGCCCTCACTGTAGTAATGGTGCTGGAACCTTTAACAGGTGAGATTCAGGGTCTAGTACAAAGTGACTGGGTTACTGGGAGATGTCACCCTTTCAAGAAATTAATGTACTTCTCATGGGACCCTGGTTATTTCTCTAGTGAAATATTATAAAAGAATAAGGTTGGGCCCTCTCCTTTTTCTTAGATGCATGCCTAACCATGTGACCTCTTGCTCTTACGTGCAGCTCCACTGTAATGCTATCTACCATGAAGCCCTCACCAGGGCCAGTTCCATACCTATTTGACTTTCCGTTTAACAAACTATGAGTTAAATAAGTCATTTTTCTCTACAAAATATTGAACCTCAGATATTTTGTTTTAGGCATAGAAAATATATTATGAAATGCACTAATCTTTCTTGGACCATACTATCCTAAAAGATCATTCTACATATCTAGACTATGATATGCTTGTATTTACAAGTGAACACTAAACACTGGCCAGCTCTGTTGACTTCAGAAATTTAATTAACATCTACAAATTCAGTTTTCACAACTGTAATATAAAGAATAGAAGAACATGATTTTGGCAAGTTATAAAATGGGTATAGAATTTATTACAACATTCACATAAAGAAGAAAACATAAGTATTAACTATCACTATTTTAAACAATAGTTAGATATCACAGACATAAGTAGCAAATAAGGGACTGAAGATACAATTCAGTGGTACAGCACTTGCCTGGCAAGCTCAGGGTCCTGAGTTTGATTCCTAGCACCAAATAAAAGATATATAAAGAGGATGACTGTGTAAACTAAGGAACTGTAAAAGTTTCTCCAATGGGGTGCTTGGAATGTATGAGGAAATACCCTGACCATCACATGACTATGGTTTTAATTAGTATTTCTGGGGTAAGTAACCTGCTCTCCCACTCATGAACAGTGATGAATTATCTCCCTAAAATTGTTAGTGAGGTACACACAAATAGGTATAAAAAAAGAAATCAAACAATGACTACATAAATATTAAGACAACAAATATTTTACTACTTTAAGGCACACTTCCAAATTCCTTGACTGTAACCACAAAAGGAGGAATAAGAACAATTTTAAAAATCCTTTACCATTGAAGTTAGGGACCTGGGATAAAGCACCCTACTTCTAATATAGTCTGCATTTTTATATCACTTTACTCCAAAATACTCTGTGGAGCACTCACTAGTTAAATGGATTATTTATTTAAAATTGTTGTGTTTTTCCATGTTTAGAGACTTAATTGACAATGTACTACCTGCTTTTCTGGATTTGCTCTTTTATTTATTTTTTATCTTAAAAAAATCATGTAGACAAGAAACTATCACGTACCTTTAAATTTAAAGGTCTTAAAGGAACACCAAAACTACTTTATACACATACACTAAATACAATATGGTCTTTCATGTCATAGTTACAAAACAGTAAATCACTTAAGTTTATCTAGGGCAGTCTCTTTTCTAGTTTTTGTTAAAGACTTCAATTTCTTTAGTCCTTATGACTCTTCAACTTTTATCTCCCTCCTCTTGCCTTTTCTTTCCCTTTTCGTTACCTCTTTCCCTTATTCTCTTATATTTATTAACTATGAAGGAATACGTTAGAGACACAGAGTCACATTATGACTTCTTGCCACAGTGCTAGTTAAATGGTGATCTACTAGTCCATAGACTATTTGCTGAATCTATTACAAACAAACAGATTTCAGATTTTTCTATGTAATTTCTATTAACTTTATGTTCCAAATATTTTTCTTAATGAAAAGGTCATACTTTGAAAAATTTGAAAATTGAAAAAAAAGACTAACATGAGTTGCTTGAGTAGATCTGCTTGAATCTATTATAATATTTTTGCTACAGAAAATGAATGTGTTATAAAATTGTTGACTGGCTCCTGGAATTCACAAGACAGATGAAGTCTCACCTTTGAGAGCTATTATAAGCAAAAAGAAATTTAGAGGCCGAAGCACCACTAAAATCAGGCTTCAGATTATCTGGTAAGGAAACTAGTAAATGTCATTGCCAGCGCTGTTACCACGCAGTCAGACATTACACCTCAAAAGATCAATTGTTGCCACTAACCAGAGAGCCCAAGGCCACCCCCACTATCCCTGAAAAAATAAAGATATTATAATAGTCTCCCTTGATTCTTTGCATCATTTAAATTCTTTGCTTCTGACTCAAATTTACAGGATTAGAATACCCAATTGGCTAAGTCCTGATCCTTCTTCAAAGTCCCATCTGCAAATGCTCATAGGAGTTATGAAACCCACTTGTCACCAATGTCCAAACCCCATTGGTGGTAATTCAACTTTTTCCTAAGATCAGGAGTTTAATGAAGATACTGAAGGGACCTGAGCCATGGAGGAGCGACACTGTCAAGGAGGTATTTGTGGAACACAGGCCACCTAGTGCTTTATGGTCATTCAATTCATACATACATGATTGCTTGTGACCCAGAAATATTTTTTCCCTCACTAACCATATTTAATTAAGACAAAATCATTTATGGTTCTCAGTAACGTAGAGTCAGGGCCAATATTGTTCCTAGTTAGTTTTCATCTCCTCTAAAGAGAGACGTCTTCTCTTCAAGACAGTGTCCTAGAGTCGGTCCTCAGAGAAACGCCAACCTTTATAGAAGCTGACGACACTCCCATGGCTTTCTCACACTATTCATGTGCAGCGCTGACATAGGCTCTCCTTGATATCTCGTTTCGCTCTGAAAAATAAATATCAACATGGTAATTTCATGCCTTCTCATGAGAGATGCAGAATTATGTTTCTAATAAGAAATTGCTATGAAGGAACAAGTCAACAGAACCCTCTAATAACAGAAATAAAATGGTGCATAATATAGCAGACCTAAAATACCTAAAAAATATTTTGTGTGATAGAAAATAGCATGTTTCTCTGGTGAGCAGTGAGAAGAAAAATAAGAGGCTTGGGAGAGCTTCCGAGTTTGGTTTTTTTTCACTGCAGAACCGAGTAGGAAATGGTTCCAATGACTTAGCATGTGACAAGTTCACAGTTATTACTCAAATTAAAGTGAGCTTCTGGAGCTTGTCACGTGTGCAAGCCTGACATTGGTATAAATGACAGCGTGTCAGTGAAAAAGCTTTTAACACGTTGTCAGTGATAGCTAAATGCGAAATGCGAGACTTCCCACTACTCTGCTGAGCAAATTTTTATGGAAAACTGATGGATGGTTATATTAATTTTGAGGGTGAAGAATATAGTATGTCCTTAGTGTATTTTGCTTCAGTGTTCCTTGTGCTCTTTTTCTGCAAAGTAACCAAGTTACATGTTCACAGAAATGCATAATTTTTATACCTTATAATATCATAATATTATACAGTAATGGACCAGTTATAAACCCAATGACAAGAAGAGTAGAAAATAACATTTAGACAAAAACAAGTCCAACATAAAGTGTCTTATGATGAGAGAAATGTAGTTAACATAATCCGCTAAATTTTTCAGAGGCCAACATTATAGGTACTACTTTTTCATTCATAGTCAAATCCACAGTTCTCAAGCTGACCCACTGAGGACCGTACCATGCCATGATACCCAGTGGCTTAGATGGAAGCACTGAATTGTGTCCCTGAGCTGTCAAGTAAGAGAAAAGTATTTCTTTGCTGGACTGTAAGAGCTCCTACAAAGAGGCCCAATCAGACTCAAAACTGTGGTGATAACTACACTGATATTTTCACCAGACTGAACTATTGTCCTGAATGTAAAGCAATAAAGGACAGAATATGTAAAGAAGAATGTATAATACACATAAATCTCTTTGACTTTAAATCTCAAAGTGATGACATTGGGCAGAACATGATTTGTTTACCAAGCTGCTTTGCTGGCAGTTTGCAAAAATAGCTATCTTTTGTTCTAAATTGATAGAAGTTCTGTCTTTCATTTAAGAGTATTTCACAAATGCTTTCAGAGCTATTATTCAGATTGGCTAAGCACCCTCTTTTTCTGGAGATACGAATTAAATAAGGAACAAAGCTGACAGAAGGCATAAATGCATCTCCATTCCATTGACTGGTGAATGGGAGAGGACAGAGATTTCAATTCTATCAAAGTTGATGGAATGTTGTTTTCATGTCAAAACATAGGATTTCATATTCTTCTTAATAAACAATGCCATATCCGCCTGCTTTCAGTGCTCACATTACCACAGGGTGTTGTTGTATGATTTGTCCTTTCAAGTCAAAGTCCATTCCTTACTCATTTTTGTAGGCCTTCTGGCTCTCATAGTGACTTACTGATAGAATTGCATCACTTATTTGCACTTAAATCCTATTATGTAAAAGCAGACATTGGGATTTCGGTTATCATAAGGTCTACATTTATCTCCTTTCTGGTTTTACCTTCCTATTTCACAGAAAGAAACTAACCTACTGTCTGGTTTTATATGGCAGTTAGGTTTCTAATGCCTTTGCATTTCAGTGTGCAACAACCTTATGAAGTTCTTTTCCATTTCCTCACTAAGGCACTGGGAGGTTGATTTGTCAAGAATTGAAAAGGTGCCACAGCTTTTGAGCACCTGAGCCATAATTTAAGTACTGCAGCCTGGGTCTGGTGTTGTGTTCCTAAGGACCCCATTATTCCATTGAGAGTATAGGTGAGCTCAAATGGGATTGACAAAACTGGCCATTCTCAAAAACTTCTGGCAATTTCATTACATTAACATTTTACTGTTTCCTAATTCCTAGGGAATTTTACTGAGAGCACTTTACTGATAATCAAATAGAGTGTTTCCAACTTCTTTTCACAAATTTATAATGTCTCTTTTTGATAGCATTCAGACCCAGGTTATTTACCACACAACAAACTAAAGAAAATAGCGAATAGGAGAGTGTATAGTGGTGCAATTGGGGTGGGTAATTTTCTTAGAATTTGGGAGGAAGCTGCACACAGGATTGAATTCATTATTTGATACTGAGAAGAGTGCGAGGGGTGAGATGTGACAACTAGATGAGAAGGGCAAGGGCTGTCCTGTCAGAAGGATAGCATCAATGTAATTAAGCAATGTGAACATAGGTGACTTAGAATGAGGAAAAAGAACAACAACAATAACAACACAACAAAACAGACTGGAGCACAGAGAATAGGAGCTGACACGGGCAAGGCAGTTGATGGGCACATTGCACATAGTCTCAAATGTTGTGCTAAGTTGAAAATTGCATATTCTGTGGAGTAACATGGACATTTTATACCTGAGAATTACAGGACCAGATGTGGATTTTAGAAAGCTCAGTTAACTGCACAGCTTGGAGCCTTAAGGTCCAGTGATGAGAATGGCCATTAAGATTTACAAAAGAAAGGACTCTAACTATGCTATTGGAGATGACACTGAGGGTCAAAGATGTCACGAGTCAAGAGTCTAGAGGAACAAAAAGAGAAAAGACTGGAGAAGAAAGAGGGGGAGGTAGGGCCATGGGGAGCAGGAGGAGGTAGATGAATGGATGTTAGTAATTTAGAGATTAAAATGCTCTAATATACGCATATGGGGGAAGAGAGAGAGACAGAGACAGAGACAGAGACAGAGATAGAAACAAAGATCATTGGCATCATTTTGAGAATGCATTTGGTAAAATGTCTAAATTACCATAGATTTAAAAATAGAGATTCAAAGAAATCAAAAATGCTGCTGAAATACTCTGTAAAGAAGGAACAAGGTACAATTTCCCAAAACACTGATAGATTCATAAATAGAAGATATAAAGAGACTAGAGGATAAGTTTGATAGATAAGATCTTATAACAAAAGATTTATCAACTAAAATGACATGGCAGAGAAAAGTATGTTTTATGCTAAGGAATATTAGTACATTAATGAGAAAATATAATCTAAAAATAAGTAAAATAAAGCTCAATAAATTAGGATAATTATTATTTTGTTTTACGTATAGGAAAATCAAGGCTCTGCAAAGTATAGCTGATAGAGACATGGTTCTCAAACTCCAATGTCTTTCTTGTATTCATCATCTTGAACTTGAGAGGGTGTTCCTTCATGCCACTCTGTGATATAACCAAATACTTACTGATACAATGAGAGAAGAGTTATTTGTTGTCCTATAATATAAACTAGACTTCGTAAGACATGAACATAAAGCAATTTTATTTTCTTTCCTGTCCCTTGAAATATGTAATATTGCATAATTATATAAATGACCATCTAAAGCCAGCAAGAAAATTCAGAACTTTCTGTTCATTAGAAGTCTCTTCACAGAATTATTTCAAATGGTCAATAAGCACAGGAAAAAAATGTTTAGTGTCTTCAGTTGTTAGAGAAATGTAAGTAAAACAGCACAGGTTTCATTTTACTGCAGAAAGAATGGTTATTATCAAGAACTAAAAGAACAACAAATGCTGGCAGGACTACAGGGTGTAGAGAGGAATCCTTCTGCATTTCTGGTAGGAATATAAATAGTACAACCACTATGGAACACAGTGTGGAGATTGCTCATAAAAGTAAAAGTACAAGTTCTATTTGGCTTGGTTATTTCCCTTCTAGATATCTTCCTGACAGAGTTAAAAGACATCTCATCACATATACATATTTATAGCAGCACAAATCATAACAGTTAAATCTTGAAAGTGGCCTATATAGCCAGCAACAGATGCATGGATTAAAAAAAAGAAGAAGCTACTGCGTTCATGCACAACAGTACTACTCTACCATAAAGAAGAATCTATTTGAGCCATTTTTAGGAAGAAGGATGGACCTTGAGACTATAAAGCTAAGGATAATAAGTAAGACACAAATATTAAATACTGAGTGATTTCTCTAGAGAAATGAGGGTATAAGTAACTTGAGGAACACAATAAAATATGCTGATGGAAAACAGGAAGAAAGACCTTTTCCAAATGTAAGAAGATCTAGAGATGGAGGAAAAGGGAAGGATGGAGAGGAGAAAGAAAGTAAAAAAAACCTAAAATGTCTTATATACATCTACTAACTCCCCACAGATATTGTATCCATTATATATGGAAAACATATACTAATATAATTCTCTTAAAAATAACAAAAGTACTTCAGTCCTCCTGTAGACTTACCTTTGGGAGAAGGCCCTGGTGTACAGTTTGTCTCCTACATCTTTTGTTTCTGGGTCTTTCAGAATGGGGAAATTAGAGTAGCACACCGAGGTTGAGGATGGCAACATTTCTCAGAGACTTTGCGGGCTGTAACTGGGGGCTATAACTGCGTCTTCTGCCTCATTCCACAGAAACACTTCCATGGATTTCTTAGAAATCTCTGTTTCCATATGGGCCTTTGGTAATGTCTCCTTTCAGCTACATTTTGGCAGCTTTCAACAGCCCAATCACTGTGAGCTTCTGCACCTGGAAATCTGCCCATGTGCTTATTTTGAAGTACTTTTCCTCCACCTGGCAGAGAGCCTTCTCGAGTGGGATCATGTCAAGACATCTTTGCCCTCTATCAGCTCACTGATAAAGCTCACACCGGCTCCTGATGGGCACTCTTCATTATCAACAGACACACCAGCTAGGAAATTAGTTGCCTGTTGCTGTGTGCTCCAAGTCAGGGCCATGTCAAGCCATGAGGGGTTCTCATGACGTCTGAGAGCACCTTGAGACACTGTTCTCCACATCGCCAAACGGAGCAGGGGGCTGTGTTCAGCAGCTTTCACCCGGATCCCACCCATGTCAGTTATCTTTCTCTTCATATTTCTCAAAGAAAGTTCTAACTTCCCAACCACACAAACAGATTCTGCATTAGCTTTCTGCTGTTTTCATTTATTGTCCTAAAACAAATGATAAGCACCTATGGTTTCTGTCTTTAGGAAACAAAGAATGTCATAAGAAAACAACCAATACATACAGCTGGGTTTCTCCAGTTTTACTATGCAATACACTAATACTGTGTGTCATACTAAGTAAACAAGAAACAGTAAGCATTCAATTTATTCAAAGATATAATCCTGCAGCCAATTACATCAGAAGCTCTCATTCTGTAGACTTTACCAGTGTGCCCCCCTCTCTCTTATTTTCTCTTCTCACCTTGTTCTGACTTCCACTAATACCACTTTCCTTTTTATGACATTTTCAGCTTTCAATCCTCCTTCCCCAAAAAAATAGCAGCTGTAAAGAGTTTACAGTTATTTTCATTGCAGTCCAGGCTGTTTCTCCAGATCATTACAGTAAATTTGTTTCAAAACTGGTTACTTCAGGTGAGTTAGGGAAGATCCAAACAGAAACCTTCAACCATCTCTATCAACACCTTTTTATAGGAATAATAATAATGTAATGTTCACAAATAACAATCACAGTTAGAAACAACAATAAATTAAAACATTAAATATTAGCCTCAGAACGTACACTTGTTAATGAAATGATTTCTTTTTGAATTCTGCATCAGAGAGAAATATATGATATTATTATCACTACCACTCATATTCTATACTTTGATGTAGGTACACAGTTTTTTAATTATAAAAAATAAAATCTGTTGCAAAACTCCTCTATGCCCAACCCTTGATTTTTGACTTTCTGTTGCATTAGGTGTCTCTTCTGTTGCTACAACACAATACTGGATACTCCCCTCCTCTTCCTGAAAGGCTTCTCATATCAACCTCCTCTCTTCTTACCCATGTTCTCTCCTACTTCCCCAATCACACCACTCACCTGAACATGGATACCATCTGTGAACAGCACTTATCAAGTACTTAATAATGTTTATTGAAAAAAGTGAATGAATGAATGAATAAAGTTGCACTTTAGTTACATTGCTCTATGACAATTGAAGATGCTATATGACAATTGAAGTACTCATGATAAGCACCATGCTAATCTATGGACTATCTTTTTCCTTTGTCTTTTTTAAGAAAAATACTTCCAATAATCTACTGTCCCTTTCCTCCTTAATATTTCCAAAATTCTGTTTGATAATCTGGCAGTGATGGACTGTAACTTTCTTTGTTCTCTAAACTATGGTCTTCAAAAAGACAGTATGAATCCCCCTTTGCACGACCTCCCATTTTCAGCTCCCACAGTGACTTTGTTCACTATGAGTCAATGAAAACATTCACACCAAAATCACCAATAGCATCCCAGTTCCTAATTCAACAATCTATTTTTAGAATTATACAACATTCTTTTAACTCATGGCACTGTTCACTATGCTTTGCCTCCCTCTGTCTAGAAACTATCCTGATACCTATATTACATCCTATACATTATATGCTTTTATTGTACCTTTCAGATTTTATTTATTCTTTCCATTCTGACATTGGTGAGATAATAATGATGTTTGCACTTGCGGATCTGATTTATTTCATTTATGAGTATGGTCTCTAGTTGCACCATTTACCTATAAAAGCCTCAAATTTATTCTTTGTTGTAGCTGAGTAATACTCTATTGTGCAAAAATAGTGCATCTTTTTTATCCATTTCTTATTTGATAGGCATTTGGGTTTTTTCCAAGATATACCTGAGACTATTCCTGCTTTTTTTATGTCCCTTGTGCATTTCTTGTGTGCTGATTCTCCTAGAGCCAGGACCTTCCCATTTTGGACCAGATACTGTCACTCAGAAATACTTTCCCATAGCTTTAATCATATGAAAGTTCTAACAATGGTTTTACTTTCATGTACTTCATAGACTAAGTAAAAAATTGTAACTGTCTACTGGAACAACAAATTTTGTTATTTTACAGCTCCAACTTAATGGAAAGAAATATTTCTTATCTTCTCTCAGATTCCGGTACTGCTATTGGTACATGGAAGACATTTAATGAGAGTGTTGAGTGAATAAGAAATCTTACTGCATCTCATGTTTCCAATTTAATGAGTTATGAGTACAAGAATATCAACTTTGTTCCCAGTTGATCATCATTACCTGCTGTCTAGTTTAAACATTGTTATTTCCTATCTCCACTACTACTGAGTCCTCATTAACAATATGTACAATAAACTCTGTTTGCATGCACGAAAAATTCAAGTGCTGAACTTCTAATCCCAATATGTTAACAGCTGGAAGTGTTATCAGACAGATAATCAGGAGATAATTAGACCACAAGGGTGGAGTCCTTATGCATGAGATTAGTGCTCTTTCAAGTAGGAACCAGAGAGCTAGATCAATCTTTTTCCATTATGTGAGGCCACAGGAAGATAGCAGTTTGCAACCCGGAGGCCATGCCAGAACCCTGATACCAGATGTCTGTCATCTAGAACTCTGAGAAATACACTTATAAGCCACCCAAGTGATACTACATTGTTTAACAGTTTGAACTAAATATAGTATCTCTCTTAGCTACTGAAGTTGCCACCAGTGGTTTCTTTGACTAGACTCTGATTGCAATTAACACTGGGGTATTTTTTAACAATAAAAATGTCAAGCATATTACTTCCCAGATCAAAAATCTCTGATAACCACAGAATAAAGCCCAAACTCCCCAGGATGTTTTATACCATCTCTCACCACTTCCCTGGATGCTTCTGCAACACTGAACTGCTAAGTACATGTACCAAATTCCTGTAACCTTTAAGTATTTTCATAAGCTGAGAAGCTTCTTTTTCCTTGTAATTCATGGGAGTGAGGGGTTCCTTAGTTATGCTTCAGAATCAATTCAGGGCTAAAACTTTTTCAAGTGTGTCCTGATCCACATGTGTATTTGGCATTCATTCTCTCCTTAGTGAGACTCCATCTCAATAAAATTTATCAGGTCATATTTGTCATCTTCCTGTGTGTCTCTTCCAATACACTACAATGAACCCTTTTATCACAGAGACCATCTGTCTCCCCTAGCCACAAAGACTGAACAGTCGAGAGACTCAAAAAAACGATTACTTAAATTCATTGCCGGCGCATGAATCTGTTTAACAAGCATTCTAAGTGCCTACTTTCAGTTAGCTATTGTACTAGAATATTGGAAAAATAAGACACTCCACTACCTAAAGTACATTTGTCAAACTATAAAGAAAGACTGTCTTCCTTTTTTTCAATTACAAGAAGTAAGTAGGTTAATGAGACTAAGATTCTTGGGGAGATGGCTAGGAACATGGAAAGGATGTGGTTAAAGGGGATTTTTTTTTTCCCCACTGAAGACTACCAACCAATAAAAGGCAGGTGCTGTGAAACCCAGATACTAGATTTGTTTCCAACTTGAGATATCTATTTTCCACATATGCTTAAAATCTCTTGATGGTATCTATTTTTGTTTCTTGATGGGGCATTCCCTGTATCTCCCCTCCTCCACTCCTCCCCCACACCTAACTCTAAGTTTCAGGCAGTTTTAGTAGGAAAACAAGACTGGGCAAGGAAAAGAGGAGCTTTGGATATGGGTGGTAGAGAAATGCTTTCTAGATTATAGTGAACGAATAACTTAGCACTGTAGATCTTGTGTCAATCAGTGAAATTTTATCCCTAGAAACATATGCACCGCAATGCAATTCATAGGCTTGGTGTTGTGTTTGCACAGGAATAGCACCTAGGACACAAAAAATGAGGCACAAAGACTCCTGCATGCTTTCATGTTCCCCATTCCAAGTGACAGCCAGAAAAAATTCTTTATTTTAGTTTTGTATTGACATTCTAGGAAAATATTAGAGAAACTTAAGGTAAAATAAATTTATACAAAGTTTTATATGTACAAATTTGTAATCAATGAAAGGAAAGAATATTGTAGCTAAAGGGGACCTAGATTAAATTCTGCGCACTGCTTACTAATCATGCTACTCTTCAGGGGTACATGTTTAAAGCTGTAACTAGGAGGCAACTGAACTACTGGGTTGTAAAGGCTTTTAAAAAGAACAATCATTTTTGGTTATACCTAGTAATGAAATTGCAGTTATGATGTAACTCTGTTTCAACTTTGGAAGATTGTCAAAGTGTTTTCCACAGTGACTACTTCATTGCATGTCAGCAGTCATCCCTGTTACGTGGTAGTAGAGAAAATTCCCACCACACTCTCTTTCTGAGTCCATATATCCATTTTGGTAAATCCAGACCTTCCTTCTGTAGTGGGTAGAAGTGCAGATCTCTACCCAGGCAGGACACTTTTGTGCTTCCTGGCAGATATAACTCAGGCTACTCCTTTTCTAAGCACCAGAGTCATATAACAGACCTATGTCACTCTAACTCTAAGAAATATAAGTGATGCTTTCTAGCATATATAACATAGATCAGTCCTTTCAATGCCTATCCTCATGAGGTCGCTTTCTCATTGCCTTCAGGGTCTACAGAGATTTGAGAATTTCTTCTCTTTCTTTACTTGAGTATGTAGATGTAGAATAAAAAACCATGAACTAAAGCACAGAAGAGACTCTTCCACAAGGGAAAATCTACAACCTATATTTTAATTCTATTACTTTTCTTATCATTTGTCTTCCCTAGTGTATATCATGAGGATTATCAGGAAATGGGAGTCTTGGTGTGTTCATTATGTTTTTAAGTGTTAAAGTATCTAACTATAAATGGGCTTTTATATTTTTGCTGAAACAGTGAATTTGGACATATCCCTGATCTTGCACGTTCTTGTGCAAGAGATAACAAATTTGGCCTTGAGTGTGTAGCCAATAAATTTATGATGCTCTTTTATGTGAGAGACATCACCCTGGCCAGGTTACCACTAAGATAGATTCTTTTTTTAAAAAAAATTGTACTGGTACACTTTTGATACACATAACGATGACATTCATCATAGAGAATTTCTGCCTATACATGATATACTTTAATTTTTTTTTTCTATTTCCCTCCTTACCCTTCAATCTTTCTTATCCTCCTTATAACCAAAAGGTACATGTTCACATAAAAACTTGTCCTCAAGAGTTTGGAGTGTCATTGTTCACAATAGCTAAAACTGAAAAGCAAATGTCCATTATTTAATGAATGAATAGAGGGAATGTTTATAGAATATTATTTGGCCATAAAAAGGAATGATGGACTGACAAATGTGCAACACTGATGGACTTTAAAAACAATTGTACTACATGAAAGAAGCCCATCACACGTGACGATATGTTGCATAATTCCATGTATAGGTAGTAACTGTGTGGTAGGGTGAATGCAGAACAGAATGACTGCTAAGAGGAATGGGGTATCATTTCTGGGGTGATACAAATGTTTTGAAATGACACAGTGGTAATTGTTGCATGCCATTGCAATAAAACTAAAAACCATTGAATTGTTCACTTTACTTTTCTGAATGTTTAAATATATGTGTATTTTAAACTTTAACCCAGGGCCGGGGTGATAGCTCAGTAGAATAAGTGCCTGCCTGGCAAGCACAGCGTTCTGAGTTCAAACACTGGTACTTAAAATAAATAAATAAATAAAAATAAATTTTAAAAAAATTAAAAATTAAAAAGAAGGGACAATCCCGGTCTGGCCAAATAGCTCAGCAGATTAAAGTGCCCGTAAGCAGGCGCAGACAGAGACCAGGGGTTCGACCCTTGGGCCTGCCCTGCCAGCCCCGCCCCCAGGGCATGCTGAGAGAGCAATTGAGACTGGGTATGGTGGGAGGCTATAATCAGGCTGGTCACTACAAGTGTGATCTAGTAGTGAGACCCTGAACACCCTGTAGACC
>NDGM011107515.1:0-17136 GCA_002564305.1 Octomys mimax | reverse complement strand
GCTTTGCTAAGCTTGTTTTAAGTAGGTGCTTTAGACCACTGAGCCATCTCACCAGCCCCATAAAACTTTTGTCAATGATCTTCTCTTGAGATTACTTCAGCAGTAGTAAGAACAGAGACACATGAAAGCAGATATGTCATATAAGAAATTTATAAACAATGTGTTAAAACCCTGTGAAACTTCCCACTAGGAATTGCAGAACAATCATAGCAGTGTGGGACTGCCTAAACTGTGACAAGCAGACAAATTCATACCGCAGAATTTTGTTAGAATATTTTCATATGACTATGAAATTAATTGAAAGCTAGACATGCTCTTTGGCAATTTTTGATAAGACTTTACACCCGATTACTTTAGTCGTTATCTTTTGAATCTGTTCTATTTAAAAGTTTTAATTTGGCATTAACCTCCTGCCCCTAAATTTTATACCAACATGCCTCTTGCAAATCCCTCTGGTAAAATAAAACCAAACTCAAAGCCAGTTGTAGAAAGCCAGTTCATCTCTGTGGAATTCATGTGATCACAGTTGAATAGATTGCTAATTAACCTGTTAAAGTAACATTGCCAGGAAATCTTGCTCTACTTTTACTTTTTTAAATAAACTTTCTTAGTTTGTTGTACATTACTGTAACTAGATGTGACTAACTGGCACTAAAATTCTTATTTCTTAAATGTACAGAAAAGAGGAAGAGGTTTAAGTCCAGCGTTCTCATATACTGTTTCTGTCCACCCAACCAGCATACATTTTATTAATATCTTATATTGATGTGGTCTATTTGTTACAACTGATAATAATAATCCTATATACTTTTTATTGTGCTGGGCTCAAACCCAGTTCCATGTACATGTTAGGCAAGCATTCTGCCACTGAGTTACATCCCAATCCCTAGTATTGATGATCATTAAATAAAGAAGAGCTTACATTACAGTTCACTTTTTCTGTTGGATAGTTACATGAGGTTTCCCTCTGTAAAATGTAATATCTCCAGCATTACAATATAATATAGAATAGTTTCCCTGCCCTAAAAAAAAAAAATCTGTGCTCAATCTATTTATTCCTCCCTACAACTACTTTTCTTTAACTCCCAAAATAAGCCTAGGGTAACATTAATTGATTGGAGTTAAGAATTTGCTTAAATAATAAATAATTCTCTATGGCAATCAAAATTTCTTAAATATTAGTGTAGACTAGCACCATCCAATAGGAATATAATGTTAACTGTGCTTTAAAAAAATTTTGGGAGTTGCTTTCATGAATGGTTCTTATCCAACACTTCCTGAATACTGTAGTATCATTTTCAACATGTAACCGATGTGAAGAATCAAGGTTTTTTTTGTTTTTTATAATTAAAAAAATTTTTGATATTAATTCTGGAAATGCAGTGTAAATTTTCAGACATGTCAAGTGCTTGGTAGACATAAGTAGTCAGTGACTAGGTTAGTGAACAGCTTATAGACTGTGAATAACCTGCAGGAAGGTCATCTTTCTCTCTGCAGTCCTCCACAATAGGATTGCAGCCAGTGTTCTTGAAACTTATATTGGAAAGATAAAGGCTTCTGTACCTCTGAATGCTTAGTTCTTATATGTTCTGCAACCACTTTAAATTCTCCAGCTTTGCAAAAAGCGGTCTGGGGAACATAACTTATTTTCACGTATCAGACCCATGAGTATTAAAGCTTCTTGAATCTCAGAATGGCTGAATCATCTGAAATGTTGACTCATGAGCCTAAAGTGACTGAAACGTAATGTAATCTGCCTCCCAAGGCATCTTATTGTTTCAGCTTTCCCCTCTTCCCTTTCTCCTTTTTGGATGACTCATTCTCCTACTATGTAAAAGTCTATCCAGTACAAGACAGAACCCATGGCCTCTTTGGCAGAGCTGATTTTCAGCGTGGTCAGCCCCACAATCTCAGATTATCTAGCACAACTGTTTTGTCTATCTCATTCCACAATCTGCAGTTCGGACTGGAGTGAGCCTACAACTGTCAAAAATAGTCCATCCCTCCTTTTCTTTTAGGGTGGTAGGCATGTGGTTTGGGAATTTTAAGTTTGTAAAAGTATAGTCTTTCACTTCAAAATCTTTTTGAATTCTTAAATCCGACTTCATAGTAATGTTTAGTCCGGTTTTTCCCTTTTCCCGGAGGAAAGTTTCCAACCCCAGTGCCCCCGGCCCCCGCCCCCAGGCTAACGCCCTTCCGGTGGCCGGTTAGGAACCTGTACAAAACCTCAGCTCTGGCAGCCCGCCCCTCTGGCAGGGTTCCAAAAACAGACCCGCCTCTAGCTGCAGGCAAGCAAGACCCCACCCCACCCCACCCCCCTCTTTCAGCTACCCAAGGTGGGGGTGGAGCTCTTAGGCTCCAAACTCCGCCCATCAAATCAACACCAGCCGGTTAGAGAGAGGAAGTGCAATAAGCCCCACCCATTTTCATCTCTTTCCCTTACTGTTGGGCTGGCTAGCTGCCCATTTTTGCTACCCCGCCGCCGATTGGTTCTCTCCGTCCCGCGCCAGTACCTGCCCTTCCCGCCGGGGGAGGGTGAGTCACGCCAAACTGGGCGGAGAGTCTCTTGGCCTCTCTCCTTCTCGCGTCTGGGCGGCGGCGGTAGCTGGGGACGGGGCGGGTGGCGCATCACAGGCGAGGCGGCAGGAGGAGCAGTCTCATTGTTCCGGGAGCCGTCGCCACCGCAGGTCCCTCAGCTCGGTCGGCCCTGCCCCTGTCTGTTTTCCCCAACCCCCACCACTGCCCGCGGCTCTAAGGAGAAACGCGCCCTCGGTGGCGGCAGCGGCGGCGGCGGCTGCAGCATCATCCCCGACCCGCTGGCCATGGAGGACCTGGACCAGTCGCCCTTGGTGTCCTCGTCCGCGGACAGCGCGCCCCGGCCGCAGCCCGCCTTCAAGTACCAGTTCGTGAGGGACCCGGAGGACGAGGAGGAAGAGGAAGAGGAGGAGGACGAGGATGAGGACGAGGACCTGGAGGAGCTGGAGGTGCTAGAGAGGAAGCCCGCCGCCGGGATGTCGGCGGCCCCAGTGCCGCCCGCCCCTGCGGCCGCCGCGCCCCTGCTAGACTTCGGAAACGACTTCGCGCCGCCGGCGCCCCGGGGACCCCTGCCGGCTGTTCCCCCAGCCGCCCCGGAGCGGCCGCCAGCGTGGGACGCGAGCCCCCCGTCGTCAGCAGTGCCCGCGCCATCCCTGCCCGCGGCCGCCGCAGTCTCGCCCGTCCAGCTCCCCGAGGACGACGACGAGCCTCCCGCGCGGCCGCCCCCGCCGCCCCCCGCCGGCGGGAGCCCCCAGACCGAGCCCGCGTGGACCCCGCCTGCCGTGGCGCCCGCCGCGCCCCCCTCCACCCCGGCCGCGCCCAAGCGCAGGGGCTCCTCGGGCTCCGTGGGTGAGTGCCGCGCCCCCTTTTGTGTGCAGGGCCTCCTCTCCGCCCCGGGGGCTTTGTCTGCGGACGTCGGGGGGACGGCGCCCCCCTGGGGGGAGGCGCGGAGAAAAGGGTGGGGCGGCCGCGGAAGCCCGGGCTTGTTCTTTATTGTCTGTCTGGGTTTCGGGGAACACGTGTACCCCGCACCTCTCCAGTTCTTTGCTATGGCACCTTCACTATTGCGTCCCGGAAGTTAGGCACTGTCCCTAGTAGGAGCTGGGATGTGTTGGAGAGGAACGGGGTTTGCAGATTCTTTGGGCTGGCTTGGCCGTGAGGTGGAGATGGGAAGGCTGTGGCACCCTAATTAAAAATATTAGGAGGGGCTTTTGTCCGTCAGACTGTAGCTACTAAGGAAAAGGTGCAGCTTCACCGAAGGACTGTTCGCTCGCGTGCAGCCCCAGCGCTGCTCCGCACTCCGGGCGTGGGGGCCCGTGCAGCTCCCCTCCCCCTCGTTGCGCCTGCAGGGAACTGGCCGATTGGAGAACGTCCACATTGACCCAACTGCGGTGAAGGGAGGGCGCCTCCAGTGGCGTGGTGCGGAGAGCGCTGGGAAGGAGCGACTCCTGGCAAAGTCCTGCCACCGCCCTGCTCCCCCGGGGGTAATGTGGCAGCCCTCTACCATCTGAACCCAGCCAGGAAACAGGATCTGGGCATTGTGTTCCGCAGGGCCACAGTTCAGCCGGGGTCTCAGCTGCAGGGGGAGAGGAATTACCAGTTGTTAATGTGGACTCGCGCAGCCTCTTACTGCGTCGTAATTGTATCTTAGAGAAAAGGCAAAATGGTTGACATTCTTAAAACAGAAAACCTGTGGATTCCTTCGGAGAAATTAGCTAACTGAATTTGTGGCAAATATTGCCGTGAGACTCAAGGAAATGTTTTGAGACAAACGTTTTCAAATTTTGGTTAGAAATACTATTTTTCATATTGAGAGACATTTTTTTATGACCTGACACAAATAGCTTTCAGGTCTTTTCATTCACATAAGTACTTGATAGTGTATTATTACATTTTTATTTTTAGACACGTAGTTTTATTGTCCTTTTCGCCTTGGAAAATTATTGTGGAAAGGAAAAAAAATTAAATGTTAGAGATCAAGAATGCATCTTTTTAAATGTATATTGCTAAGTAGTTCAGTGCTTTAGGGACGCAGTGTTAATCTAGCAGTTAGACATTTTATAAAGGTGTAGAATTAAGTGATTTAACTGCTGCGAAATCATCATGGGCTTGTAGGATTTGGTGGTTTATTTCTTTAGAAAAGGGTGTCTGAAATGACATTTTTTTCAATTCACAAGTCTAACATGGCCAGTTATGATGCTTCTGAGTAATATTTTTATGTTGAGGTACTCCAAGCATTACTCAACAATAATTACTAAAGGCTTTAGCATTTGAGGAGTAATTCAGGCTTCCTTTTTTGGTATGGAAAAGACACATTTGAGGGAAAATAAGGTAAAAGATTATGAATAAGTAAGTAGGATTTTTAATGCTTGGCAAAAAGCATACCAACTTGCCATGTTATATTCCTACATGGGAACAAAGAGAAGAGTTTTGTTGTTTGAACATGAGGGGGATTCAGGAGGACAGCATTATTTTGGAATATTGACTGTTGGGATATTAGATTTAGGAGACAAAGGAGAGAGAACATTGCCTATTTAGGTCTGTATAATTTTACATCGTTGATACCTATTTGGGAACTAAAGTTTCTTTTATAAATGCAAGAACAGTGATTATGGCCATGGATAGTTTTAAACCAGTTCAGTGCATCTAGATTTCTTAATTCACAGAAATTTACATATTAACTGAGCCCATTATGATTTCCTTCTAAGACTCAGGCACTGTTCCAGGCTTTGAGAGTGTAACAGTAGTGACACTTGTGCTCAGCCTTGGGAGGTAATAATCACATAGACCGCAGTGGTGGTGTGTGATAAGTAAACAGAAGATAACTTGAGTGTGGGCCTCCTTTTAGGAGGGTGACACAGAGAAAGTCTTCAAGGTGCAACTAGGGCAAAAGCCCTAAGGTCGCAATGAGCTTCTTAAGAGTACTGTACCTAGTCAGAGTACTGAGAAGAATTTGTGACAATGGTGGCAGATGAGAATGGAGAGTTGGGCTTCAGACAGACAATGTGGGTCATAAGCCATGGTAAAATAATGCTTGGCTTTAAAATAGTTTAGAAACATACTCCTCAAATAATGCAGTAATTTTGGAGCTAAGCTACAAGTCCTGCAAATTGAGAGAGGCTGAGAGGACCAATATGAGTAAAGACAAAGGAGGTGAGAAATATGCAGAGCGTCATTGGAAACAGACCAGCCAGAAGCGGGTTTGCGGATCTGACTCTTGGGTATTGAACATTGCCATTTACACAAGTTTTCAGTTGACGTAGCTTTCCAGCTATTGGCAAGTCGCACTTCTGCAGTTAGCAATTGTGTGTGGAGCATCTCCTGCAGTGCAGTCACATTGAAGGGAGGCTAAAGCCTCTCACTTGATGGGCACTTTTCATGGAAAAAAAAAAATGTCCTTTCAGTTCAAAAAGTGCTTAGTTAGCTGTCTAGTCTTTGAGATTATGCAAGGGAATCTAAATAGAAATGATTTGAAGTAAATATAAACAGTAGTAGTGGAGTTGACTTTGAGCTGGTCTCTTGTGTTCTGAACAAGTGTTAAGACTGAAAATGTGTGAGGGCTCTGGCTGCCGAAGGGTGTTGGATGCCGAATTTGGATTTTCCTACTGTAATCTGTGTTCTGACATCAAAGTGCTTTGCTTATGGCAATTTATGTTATAAAACAAAAAAGTTTTTATTGTAGTTATTTCTAAAATACAGTGTTACTTCATTGTTTTTCATTTTTTCCTAATTAACTGCTCTAGGCAGTGAGAATCCACTGAAAATTATTGAGCTGAGGCAAGGCATCGTGAAAGCAGTGTTAGGGAATTGAGGAAATGTTCAGGGTAGGTTTCAGAGGAATGCGGTGAACTATTAAGAGAGCTTTTGCAGTAGTTGCAAGAGGTGAGGAGGGCCTGAACTAATTTATTACTGATTCAGTGAAAATGGAGTAGAGGAGAGGTAATATAAGAGATTATAAGAAGCAGAATTTCTTTAATTGGTTGTGAATCTGTTTTCTTAGTTAACTTACAAAGAAGCTTTGTGAAAGAATTGTTAGGACTTGAAGGCTGTGGCTGCACATACTGTACAGAAGAAAGTGTTTATTAAATAAAAATGGGAGACTATCCAGGGTTGTTAATTACATAGAAATTTGTGTAAGAATGAATATTATAAGTATAGGATATGGTTTTATGCTTAAAGGTTAGTGTGAGTATTTTATTATATGGTCACTTAATTTGACATAGGAACAAATATTAGAAATTTTACAAAATTTTGAGTGATACACAGTGTAAACATTAAATATCAGTTCTTTGTTCTTTTCTTTTCTTTTTTTTTTTTTTTTTTGAGACAGGGTCTTGTTATGAGGCAAGCTTTTTTAACTTGNTTGCTGTGTAGTCCAGGCTGACCTCAGACTACAGCAGTCCTTCAGCTTCAGCCTTCACAGACCTGGGATTACAGTAGTGAGCCACCATGCCCATCTTTAAGTACTAGTTCTTATGTAAAGCCCAAGTAAACAATGATTTAACAGCCCCAGGAGTACATGCCTCTAAACAAAAGGATCTCATGCTTTGCCATCGCCTTGCCCTTCATTTTTATCTGGAAAAGAATGGCAAGCATGGAAGTGATGAATGTATAGTCTGAATTTTTTTTATTGAGCCATTTCTAATTTTCTGATTAGTAAAAAATTAAAAATAAATGTTATGCTTCTTTGTGGACCATATAAACTTTGTTTCAGATTGGTTCAATTTAGTAGTTTACAAATGCCTCCTTTCTTAAAATGAGGTAATAAAGGTGGAACGTCTAATAAATAAGTACAATTAAGTTTACAAAATATTTCAGTGCTATACCCACTCCAAATTTACCGTATAGTATATTATATATGATATAATAAATTAGTATATGGTATTTGCTATATGTAAAATATTTGTAGAAGGGCATATTATGTTATTAATTGGCTTTTTTTACATGTAATTTTATAATACACCTAGAATTCAGTTTATTTGAAAGTTTGTTCAAGGCCTTCAACTTCAATGGTACTTTTTAAAGATACTTGGCCAGCCCAGGATAAATGATGGCCTTTCTGTCCTTCCCTTCCTCTTCTTCCCTTTCTTCTCTCCTCCCCTCCCCCCCTGCTCCTTTTTTCTCCCTCCTTCTCTTTCTCTTTTTCTGAGGTGCTGGGGATTGAACCCAGAGAACCCCAGGGCATCACACATGCTAAACATGGTCTTTAGCACTGATGACATTCGCACACCCTGGATGTTGTTGATTATTCCCTGCAACTTCTGACTAGACTTTTTAACCTGTAGAGGATTTGATAAATTCACAGTTAAGCTGCTGGTTTTTATGTTTCTTGAAATGATTTTTTTTTCTTTTTTTTATTTGTACACTTTAGATATACATGATAATGTTCATCATGGGGAATTTATGCCTGTACATGGTAGAGCCTGCTTGTTTTTCCCATTCACCTCCCCACCCTTGCACTCCTTGTTTACAAAGCTTTGTTTTCAGTTTTCCCTTGGAGACTTTTTTGATCCTTCTGATGATTATTAATTTTTAAATTAAAAAATTTTTACTAATTTTTAAACTTTTCCTTATTTGTTCCCATAACAGTCTAGCTTTAACCTACTATATTCATATTGTATATGGTAATGGAATGTGTACTCATTGCTGTCCTCTACCTTACCATGTATTCTGTGAGGAAAGGGATTACGTGACATTGTATCTTTGTTGCTGAGCCTAGTGCCTCTAGATGTGGTAGATACCAGTTGTTTGCTTGATGAATAGGATGTTACAGATGAATGCTAATTGTTTTGAGTTAGTATACAAAATAAATACTGAGGCTAGAGAGATAACTTACAAAGAAAGCTTTATTTAGGTGATAGTTGTAGAGGTTCAAAGGAATAGCACTGGCATATTTGGCTCTTATGAGGATGTAATAGTGGATGGTGTTACAATGGCAGGAGCACATGCAAGCAGGAGAATTCATATGGTGCCCAGGAATAAGGAGAGGCCAGTTTTGAGCTACCTTAATCCCTCCTGAAGGTGGTACCCTCAACTGACCTAATCACCTTCCACTGTTCTATTAAAGGTCCCATTGTCTGACATCACCACAGTGAACAGTAAGCTTTGTACATAAACTCTTGAAGGACATGCCTAAGGCATAGTTCTGATCTTCATATTTTGTGCTAATCTAAAATAGCTATAGGGCCGGGGAGATGGCTCAGTAGAATAAGCTCAAGGGCCTGAGTTCAATCCCCGGTTCTGTCAAAAAAAAAAAAAAAAAAAAAAAAAAAAATTCTGTCCCTAGAGAGCCCTAGTTCTTTCATTCATTTGTTCATATAGGTAAAAATTTACAAGGTAAAAATTTGCAAATGATAATATAATAATGATAGAAATGACTTCCCACTTGTTAAGAGATTCTTCAAGTTGTATTCTGGAAATCCAATCTTTGCTAGTAGTTTCTGCCTAGAAATATTGTATGGATAAGTTTATTTTTTCTCTTTATACAAAAATAGCTATGGATAATCTATGAATGTACTATGTAATCATCCCCCTTTATGAGGTCATGTTCTGTGGTTTGAGTTGCTTGTGTTAAAAAATATTAAATGGAAAATTCCAGAAATAAATAGTTCATTAAGAGTTACTAGGACTTTCTGGGCATGATGGTACATGCCTGTAATCTCAATACTCAGGGGGCTGAAGCAGGGAGATTGCTGTGAATTTGGTGCTGGCCTGGGCTACAAAGTGAGTTCAAGGCCAGCCTAAACTGCACAGTGAAACCCTATCTCAAAAAGATAAAAAGACAAATATATATTACTAGGACTCACTATAAAAAATTTTTTGGGGGGGCTGGTATTAGGGATTGAACTCAGGACCTTGTGCTTGCCAGCAAGCACTTATTCCACTGAGCTAGCTCCTCAGCCCACTCACTGTAATAATGCACAGTGCATCTGTTCACCAAGAAGGCAACTGAGTAACTAATGGGCAGATAGCATATGTTGTATAAGATATACTGGAGAAAAGCATGATTTGCACCCATGCTCGGAAGGAGCATTCATAGTGTTGATACTACACATTGATTCATTGATAGATTAATTTATAAGTTATATACAGATAATTCTTTTTTGGTCACCCAGAAAATTGAACCATAGGGCCTCATGTGTGATAGACTAGCATTCACCTTCTGAGCTATACCTTAACCCCTTTTAATTTTGAATTTTGAGGCAGGGTCTTACTGAGTTGATCAGGCTGGCTTCCACCTTGTGGTCCTCCTGCCTCAGCCTCACTGCTTTTGCATAGCTAGGATTATAAGTGTGTGTGCACAACTGCATTCTGGTGTTACGCTTTTCTACAAACATGTAACATTAATGTTCAGAAATTTATTTGAAAGTTGAGCCTTAAATATAAACTAGCCTACTTAGTATGAAGCACTTGAATTGATGGATTATTCAACTATTTGGCCCTCTCCATTCAATTAATTATGGACTAGAAAAGAAAGGTAAGTTTTTCATTTAAAAAAAATTTGGCCAAATAGCTGAGCAGATTAAAGTGCCTGTAAGCAGGTGCAGTGGCCAGGGCATTGATCCCTGGGCCTGCCATGCTGGCCCCGCTCCCGGGGTGAACTGAGATGGTGAGTGAAACTGGGCTTGGTGACTGCGCCTGTCATCCCAGCTTTTGGGAGGCTGTAAACAGGCAGATCACTAGGAATCTGATCTAGTAGTGAGACCCTGAACATCCTGTAGAACCTTCCCTAAAAAATAAAAAACTAAAAAAAAAAAAAAAAATTTGGGGGTGGCTAGTGAGCTATCTCAGCAGACTAAGCTACCAGCTTAGGCAAGCCCAGGGACCAGAGTTTGATCCCTGGCACTGCATGCTGTGCGGGCCCCGCCCCTGTGGTAACGTACACCTGTAATCGCAGTGTCGACAAGGCTGAAACAGGAGGATCACTATGAGTCTGAGCTGTGTAGTGAAACTCTGTACAAAATACATTAAAAAAAATTTTGTGTGTGTGTTGAGAAAGTAAACATTTTCTATTCCTGTAGTAGGAAGTGTGGCTGCCAAATGCTGATTTTTTTTTTAATAGTCTGAAATTTTTACTTGACATAGTCTATTAAGTTTTCAAAAATGGTTTTTCATAAATGGTTTGTGTTTATTTGCGTACTTATTCCAATAGATAAAGAAGGTCTATAAAGTTTCATATATTTTATAAAGTTTGTTTAAACATGACTTGGAAGTTGTTTAGTTATATTGGTGATCCATTAAATGTTCAATATTTGTTAAGGAAGAGTTAGTGGATACCTTTTTTCTCTCTTTTGCAGTCATTGCCTGAGTGTGGAGACAAAAAAGATAAGTAGAGGTTTTACTTAAGAGAGGCAGATTAGGGGAAAACAGACAAGTGACATGTTGTAAAGATTTTTTTTTTATTCTTAAAGCCAAAGAAAGCTTGTGCTTTTAAGAAAAGCCACGTAATTACATAATTGTAAACTGCCTGCAAAATTGGACCACCCCCCAATTTGATTTGTAAATTTGACTGATTGGAGAACCAGGCACTATTTATTAAATTCATCTATTTCATTGTTCAGATGGCCCTAGACGAAGCTGAACTGAAGCATTTTTTTTTTTTTTAAGCTACCGGTGCTTTTGATGTCAAAAAATAAGAGGAACTTTTTAAATTTTGTTTTTTCTTCTAAGAAAGTTGGTAAAGATGGCTAAACCTATCATGTATGCATTTTATAGGCGTTACAACTTTTCAGTCCAGACTTATCACTATCATTTTTTTAATTTGCTATTGAATTCTATATTTATGGGATAACCAATTTTACACATCAGAAATGTTATCTATCAAGTATATTACTACACAGCAGTATGAAATGTGGAAAAGCAAATTCTTTTTAATTTATTAGTACTAGCTTGAAATTTGTTAAAGAAACAAATCTGTTTTAGTAGAACTACAGGCCTTTGAGGAAAGATTGAATTTCAATGTTGTATGTCATGCAGAGAAAAAATTAATTCTGTCAGATTAAAAGTGTGATATTTTAATCTTTACGTAAAACTTGACAAAAACTTTGATACTTTAATTTGGCATAAAGTACAAAAATGAGAATGAAAAAGTATTTTATTACATGATTCTTTGCCTACATACAACACACAGATGTGCTTTAGAAGGACCTAGGTCGGTAGTGAACATCCGGCGTGCGTGCCGCAGTGGGCCTGCGGAACCCTTTCTGTCAGTATGGAAGCCAGGTCCCTCCAACAGCTGAACATTGGATAACGATTCTTTCTAAATTAAAATCTTAGTATTGAGATTTAATTGCAGTGTTGGCACTCCATGATAAACAAGTGGGATTTGGGTTTCAGTTTGGACGCTTAGTCTCTAGAAGATTAGCCATCACTGATTTAGGTATTTTAATCTGCCAGTATGCTATCTGTTCCCCTCACTAAAATTTTTAATGACATGTTTCAAGGACTGTTGTTCAAGTTAGCATTGAAAGAATAAAGCACTTGCTTTTTTTTTTTTTTTTTTGGTGGAACTGGGAATTGAACTCAGTCCCTTGCGCTTGCCAGGGAAGCACTTATTCCACTGAGCCATCTCCCTGGCCCCAGCACTTACATTTTAATGGTCTGTTGTAAAGAGTTGTAGACAAAACTCTAATGGCTTCAGTACAATAGAATTTTAGTTTGTAGGATAATTAGTTTTTTCTTTACTTTTTATTATGCAAAATGTCAACAAAAGAAGGCAGTAATTGAAACTTGCATGAATTTAATTCAATTCTATGGCTACCTGGTTATTGCATCAGATTCCACAAGTGGAGTGCTCCGTCCCACGAGTCTGGTCCCAGCCTATAAATTTGGGTCCTTATCACTCTTTTTCAGTTCATCTTAAAACTCAGGAAATATTTATGCCCCTCCCCCTTCTTTGGTTGTGTGTGTGCATACATGTGTGTGCAGGGTCTCACTATGCAGCTTGAACTCTTAGTGATCCTCCTATTTTCAGCTTCCCCATCCCTGGGATTACAGGCACGTGCCACCAGGGCTGGTGCAGCGCATGTGGTGCCAGGGATCAAACCCCAGGCCCTGTGCTTGTCTAAGCAGGTCCTTAGTCTGCTGAGCCCATTTTTATTGTAAGAAATATTTTAAAGCATACATAGAAATACCCAGATGAAAGATATTGCGTAAGCCAAATCATATGGAAAGGGGTCAAGAGCTTCCTTGTCCACTTCCAGGGTTCTACCCTGCAGAAACTGCCATGTGTTCAGCTGTGTCTCCAAACCCAGTCCTTTTTTTATGGGATCTTCATTATGTAGATGTACTTGGTTGTATCTTTAGGCCTCAGTGATCACCTTACGCTTAAGCCCATCCTTGAAAGTTGGGGGCACAGTGGGACTGGACGGTCCAACCCGCTGATCATGTCTGGGTCCGTCCATGAACACAGCCATCTTTGTATTAACATGTGAAAGATACTTATTTCTTGGGAGAGTTCAAGATTTTAGGATACTGAAATGAAAGCCAAATACAAACTTTTTCAATATTACCAGACTTACTTAACCATTATAGCCCTACCAACTATCAACCAGTACCCAATCCTGCCAGTCTCATACCCCATAAATACTTCATCACGTATCTTGCAAACAGATCTTTTTAACTTAAAAATATAGCCACAGTGCTCTTAGTTATCGAGATTTTCAATAATTAAGCAGACTTTTCTTGGAAGTATAATTTTTCTCCTGTTATATTGCTTAGGTACCTTTGTCAAAGACCAGTTCATCATATAAAAAGTGTGAATTTACATCTATTTTGTTTTGTTGACCTACTTGTGTGTCTGTATGTAACAGACTGTTTTGATCACTGTTAAGCCCAAAAATCAAGTAGTGTGACTAAAGATTTAATTTGGATTTAAGTGAGTTTGTAGATTACTATGGAGGGAATTAACATCTTTGAGGTCTTACCCTTTGAGAGCTATCAAGTTAGCCTGCCATGGTTTAGTGGGTGTTGGCTCAGGGTTAGAGAGGAAGGGGCTTTATTGTGGCAATGACAGCAGCTGGAATATTACATCTTTTCCTGGTTTCCTGAGATTCTTTTCCCATTGAGTGACACAGCTTCAAGTAACATCTGCATTTGCAGTCCTTCTTTTTTGTTGTCCAACACTGGGCCACACCCCTCCCCCCAGCCTTTTGTTTTCTCTTTAGTTTTGAGACAGGGTTTGCTAAATAGCCCATATTGGAGAACCTCGGATCCCAGGTGTGAGCTGGCTTAGAAAGCTACACACCTGGAAGAAGTGGAAAATCTGGTTTGCATTCATTGTTCCTAGAGCTCCACCCACTTTGGCTGTCAAAATCAGGACTACACCTTAAAGCCAGGGCCACAGCTCTGCGCATGCTCAGTGTTCCTGGGGTAGGGGTGGGGGTGGGAGTAGGGGTAGGGGTGGATGCCTGCAAAGTTTACTGCTGGCTTTATTAAGGTATATAACTTTTGGGATTTTTTAAATTACACAGTCCTGTTGTCCGCAAGTTTTCCTTTTTCTTTCAGGTTTTTATGCTATATATGTGGTAAGAAGACTAGATTTCTTATTCGGACTCCCCAGTGCATGCATTTGTTCTTTCATCAAGTATCATGTTAGCTGCGTATTTTCCCTTGATATCCTAATCTTTAGGTTGAGAAAGTTTTCTTCTACTCACAGATTGCTGAGAATTTTTGTAGTAACAGGTATCGAATTTTGTTGCAAGGCCTTTGGGGCATCTATTAAGATGCATGTGGTTTTTCTTTTTTAGGTTGTTAATAAATATGTTGAATTTCATTATTTGATTTTAAATATTGACCTGACTGTGTTCCTGGGATGCATATCATTTGGTAATAATTATGGTTTTTATGAATTGCTGGATTCATTTTGCTATTATTTGTTTGCTATCATTTTGCTCAGAATGGAACCTAGGATATTGAACATACTAAACAGGTTGTCTCTCCTCACCCTGTTAAAAGATTTTTGAGTGTGTGGCTGTGAGGAGTAATGTTTTACACATTTATTTTCTTGTAAAATCTTTGACTAGGTTGGGTATTAATGTGTCTATGTCTACAACATTTTTGGAAAGTGTTTGATATTCTTTTAAATATGCCGAGAGAATTTGTGTGAGATTGGTACTACTTTAATGTTTTATGGAATTCACTGAGTGAAGCCTTTGGACAGGGAGTTCTTTTTGTTGAATTTTAAAATTACAGTTGTACTTTCTTTAAACAAGGCTATTCAGGCTTTCTATTTTGCTTGTGTCTGCTGTGGTAATTTGTGTCTTTCAAGAAATTTGTCTGTTTCACCTTGATAAGTGGAAATTAAGGAATTTGTTCACTCATCTAAGTTGTCTAATTTATTGACATCAGATTGTTTATAATCTCTTAGTGTACTTAGAACTGTAGTAACAGTCCCCTCATTGTTTTCCCAATACTTGTTTCTCTGATTCTGAATTGTCAGTTTTTCTCCACTCCAAAGTATTTTATTACCTTTCGGGTTACCTTGTTGCCATTGAGTAGTGAGTGGACCCGGGATCATTCTTGCTTTATCTCTTTTTGAGGTTGCAAGGTGCTCCCTTGTGGTCTTCATTGTGTCTTGGATTTACTGAGCTTCTTGCATCTGAATCATATTTCAAATGCCATTTTATCTTCAGTATTTTTTTCTGCTTCAGTCATTGTTGCATGTTTCAGGGAGCAGCCATTAATGTTTTTGCACGGGGGAAATGTTTAACTACTTGTCTCTCCGGTCACTGAGACTGTTTTTCCCCTTTAGTACTTGAGTTTGACAAGTTTCTGTTGATTGTTCTTTAATCTTATGTTTTCTTCTGTATTATACTATCTACTGGTTGCCCAACTAATGATTTTTTTCTTTCAGTTAATGTAATTTTTGCTTACAACATTTACTTTTTTTTTTCTAGCCTATTCTCTACCATGATTCCTTCTGTTTGCTTGTGTCTGTCAGTCTTTCTGTACGAATTTAATAATTTTTTTTTTCCTGTATTTTAGAGAAGGGTCTACAGAGTGTTCAGGGTCTCACTACTAGATCATACTTGTAGTGATTTTCCTGTTTACAGCCTCCCAAGAGCTGGGATTACAGATGCATGCCACCACGCCCAGTCTCAGTTGCCACCTCAGCTTGCCCCGGGGGCAGGGCCGGCATGGCAGGTGCAGGCTCCCATCAAACTTTTTTGCACCTGCTTGCAGGTGTTTTAATCTGCTGAAGTATTTGGCCGGCCCACAAATTAAGTAATATATTAAGGGCTGTTTTAATTTACCTTTTATTCTTTGCTAATGCAACATTTACATTATTTGTTTGCCATTGCATGTTGTGGATATGGTAATATTAATTTTTTTCTGGCACAGAATTACTTTGCTAATTTGCCAGCAAATCATTCTGAGTTTTTCAAGTGGATTTAAGTTAGAGTGGATTAAAATAAATAACAACAACAACAACAATTTTAGAGTGGTTTTAGAGCAGGGTCTTCAGAATTTTTCTGACAGGTTCAAGGTACTAAATATTTTAGGCTTGTGGGCCATATAATAACGCTTTTTACTCAAGATCTTAATTTGTGCAAAAGTAGCATTGACATACATGAATGTGTTCAGATATATCTTTGGGTCGTGAGCCACAGTTTATTGACCTGTGTTAGGATTAGAATTAGAATATTCTTTTAAAAATATTTTTAATTGGTAGATAAAAACAAAATTGGATATTAGTGGGGTAACATGATGTTTTGATTGAGTTGTACATTATGCTGTGTTTTAACTAGGTTAGTAGTCTTGCTTTTAAAATGTACCCATTGCCATTTGTAGAAAAATAGGTGTGCCTGGAGACAATAATTTTAAGTGCAATAAGTTCAGGCACACAAAAGCTTAAATACCACATGGTTTCTCTTATATGAGAAATTCAAAATGTAAATAAAGAGCAAAATAAAAGATAATTGGAAGTAAGGAGATCATTTCCACATGGAAGGAGGAACAGGAGATGAGGGAGGTGGAAAAACAGATGAGAGATAATGGGGGAAAACCAGTTGAAGGGAAAAAGAATGTATTGCAAACATTCACCAAAAAAAAAAAAAGTTGCCCATTGGGGATCTCAGTTGTGTGTGTGGGATGTTTGGTGGGATTTCTCTTATCTGGCTGGTACAAATTTTTAGTTCAAGTCTTCCAGCATTATGTTTTGAAATACTCATTTAGTTCAAAAATCTACTGTAGGATTTTTGGCTAAACCATTTGAGTTTAGCTAAACTTGAGTCTTGTACTATTTGCTTATATGCTCTGCATGTGCAGCAAAATGTTCATTGTACTATGGGGAACCCCTATTTAAATCTCTGGAGTTCCATTTGTGTGAAGCTTTCCTTTGTGTGTTATCCTGCCTTGCAAATTCCAGACAATTTTGGGCTGCAAAGCTGAAAGTGCCTTCAGGCTTTCCATTTTCAGGACTCACACTCCTGTAGTGTTTAGTCAGTGTCCAAACACAGTGGCTTCATGCATTTTACCCATATTTGTAGTTATTTATAAGAGTTAGCCTCATTTAGTCAGAAGTCATTCTTTGTGTAGTTTCTTTTTTTTTTTTTTAATTTTATTTATTTGTGTGTGTGTGTGTGTGTGGCCAGCTCAGCC
>NDGM011107507.1:0-19210 GCA_002564305.1 Octomys mimax | reverse complement strand
ACTGACCTTATCAGATACAAAAGTTACGTTTCTTGTTATATAGGTCTTGCTTTATCTTGGTCTCACTAACTACTAAAGTCACAACTCTTAGGCATATTTCTCCCAAAATGACTTTAACATACCTCTCCAAATTCAGGAGCCATTAATGATGTTTTGACTTCATAACTACAAAACCCTAAACTATTTTGTTAAATCTTTTCTTTTTTTCAGGGGAAGGGTCTACAGGGTGTTCAGGATCTCACTATTAGGTCGGACTCCTAGTTATCCACCTGTTTACAGCCTCCCAAGAGCTGGGATTACAGGCACGCACCACCACACCCAGTCTCAATTGCAATCTTAGCATGCCCTGGGGGCTGGATGAGCAAGGCAGGCCCAGAGATCAAACCCCAGCCCCTGTATCTGCTTGCAGGTGCTTTGATCCACTGAGCTATTTGGACAGCCCTTAAATTCTTAAAATAGCTTTTCAATATTAACTTGACATTATATGTAAATTTTTAAAAACATTTTTCTCAAAGCTTAACAATAATATACACCAAATAACACATCGCTTCCAATAAAAAGGAAAAACAATCTTGTTCTAACATCCAGCTGAATCTTTCTCATCATTATCGACCCAGAACAAATCCTATTTCTCCTTGAAAATGTTCAAATAGCACACCTATCTGGGGGGAAAATGAGGTTTGTTTTTTTGGGGAGACCAGGAATTGAATTCTGGACCTTGTCTTGCCAGGCAGGTACTGTGACACTGAGCTATATCCCTAGCTAGCGCATAGTCTTATCTCATTTTTGTTGTACCTTTATGATTTATGTCTTGCATATTAAGCATTTTTGAATACAAAATTATTTGAATGTACTAACACAATGATTATTTATCCTCAATGTTAAATACATATAATATACTTCGAAACTATCTGAATTCAGTATTGTCTTCATTTTATGAAGAAGACAAAGTTCAGAGGGGTCAAGCAAATTATCCCAGAGCACATAACTAGTATACAGCAAAAAAAGAATCTGAACCTAAGTTCATTTGTCTCTGAACCTATGGACTCCACTAAAATTGGCATTCCTAAAAAACTGTAAGAAATAAAATAAAATGCACATTCCTTCATAGAAACTATACTGTGGATGTAAAGATTTATAAGATAATAGGAACTGTTAATAAAAGAAATCAATTCCTATAAAATAAGAATGTTGTAAAACAAGTCCTTAAGGAATGTTTGAAGTAATAGGAATGATTAGATAAAGTGGAAAGTGAATGATTCCAAAAGCGAATTAAAAGTAAAGTATGATAGAAGAGAATGGGTGTAGGGGTTTCAAATCAGGATCAAAATAGGCTTCTTTGAAGAGCTTTAGACTATGCACAGAATACTTACAAAGGAAAGAAAATATTCCATACAGAAAAAGATTTTATAAGCACAGTTAAAAGCAACAGTGCCTGAGGCTGGAGGGGTGGTTTTGTTCAGATAACAGGCAATTTTCTCACTTGACTTTTAAAGTGAAATGTATAAAGATGAATAGTGCGAAGCAAGGCTGATCAGGAGGACAGCAAATGCCTCCATTTCTGCTTCTTGTCAGCATCAGACAGGAAGGCAGGACTGTACAGATCTAATTCATTATACAGCTCATCTTTCCAATTTTAATCTGAATCTTGCTCATTTTTTGACTAATGTTGATAATCACTAGGTAACAATACTTAAAATGTGTTATTCTATAATCTCTTTTCTGAAACATCGCTATGAAATTTCTACTTGCCATTTTTATCAATGAAGAACTACTTGAACCTTTTGCAGATTAAACTCTTCTGAATCTGACTTTACCATATATATATATATATTTTGTTGTTGTTGTTGTTATTGTTAAATTTCTCTGTCTAGGCACACGAAAACAACAACAACAAATCTTCCTTAAATTATTCCTCCCACTTGAACTCTACAACCAAGCCCTCATCCTTTCCTCTATAGCATAGCAAATACAAGACTTTTACAGAAGAGTGCTTAGACTATAACCTAAAACGCACTTGTTTATTGCCAATTCCAACACTACAATCAAACCTGAATATTGTTTTAGTTTTTAAAAAGTCCTACATTGACATTTCCTTTCACATGCTGTTTTCTGAGGCTGGGCTGCTGAAGAGATGCTGTGGTGATCTGGCTAGCCAGCCTACAAAGAGAGCTCTGCAGTATGCACACCAAAGGTTTGCCACCACTGGTCTGGAAACTGATTTCTATAGTTTCCTCCATTTGTCACAGGATGTGCCAAGACTCAATTGTGAGAAGCAGATCATAAGACAATATATATAAAGTAGTTTATATCATGAATCTATCATAACCCTTACCTCATACCATCCTTCAAAGCACTCTCAGCAGCATGTATGTGAACCATACAGAACTTGATGCTCTTTCACATTGCAGTCTTTACTACAGTACATCTTTGGGCTCTAACTCTGTTTATCTGTCTTCTTCCCCATTAGGAGACAGAAGCTATGTTCATTAGTGAAGAAGGACATAACTTATTATAATAAGATACATGAAATGTTGTAGTAGAAGTATGTATGTAGTGCTATGGGAAGGAAGGCATTATCAAGGACAGCTTCTCCAAAGACTGACTTGAACCTTGATGGACATTGAGGATTTTACTGGGCACACTGAAGAAGAAAAGAGCAACGCAGATGGAAGACCACATATGCTTGATTTGGAGGTATTAAAGCAAAGTCTCAAAGAATTGTCAGTTGTTTCTTGATAAATAGAGCACAAGACTGTAGCTGAAGACAACTTTTAAAGAGGAGATAAAGATGAGATCATAAAGAGCAATTTGGAGTTATTTCAATGTTTTGAGGAGAAAAAGAGCATAGTCTCATAATCATGTGGAACATGCATGGGAAGAGTATGAGACTGAAGATAGTTTTAGCAGGTTAGGCACTCATGGATGTAATAAACGATTATAGTCTGAAATCAGGAAGTAACACTGTGGGCAACTAGGAAAGTTGAGAGTTATTTAGGAGAAATGATCAACAAAATGTAATAACTGATTGGACATGGAGGAATTAGTAGCAATTTAATGGCTTCTATTATAGTCACGTAAGGCCAATGCAGTGGCACACTCCTATAATCCCACCACTGTCAGGAGGACTGCCACAAGTTCAAGGCCAACCTGAACAGGGAACTCAGTAACTTCAAGGCCAGCCTGAATTACAAAGCAAGACCCTCAAAGAACCAAAAAAAAAAAGAATATTCTAGTATATTACTTTTGCTCTGGGAGTAGAAATACAGGAGTGTTCCAATTCTCATTATTCTTATGCAACAAACCTGTACAGCTTGGTACTATACTCATTACTATAGGTAGTTGTGAAATGGTGCATAATATTTGTGTATATAAATATATCTTTACACCTGGCAAGTGCAAGGTCCTGAGTTTGATCCCTGGTATGTATGTATGTATATATATATATATATATATATATATATATATATATATAAAATACTAGGTGACAGAAATTTTTCAACTCCATTATAATCATATGGGACCACCATCATTTTATGAAAATGTTATCGGGGGTGTGACTGTATTTCTCAATGTGTGCTCTTCAAACTACCTTCACAAATCTCTGTGGAGGGCCAGAATGTAACTCAGCAGTGCAATGCCTGCCTAGCAAGTGTGAGGCCCTGAGCTTTCTTCCTGATACGAAAAACAAAACAAAACAAAAAACTCCTATGGAACAAATAACAAATATATATATATATATATATATATATATATATATTTGTTCTGTTTTTTTGAGACCAGAGTTTCACTATGTAGTTCAGACTGGCCTTGAACTATGTAGCATGGGCTGACCTGAAACTCACCCTAGTCCTTCTGCCTTAGCCTCTCAAATGCTGGAGTCACAGGCATACGCCACTATGCCTAGCTAAAAATTACAAGTTTCTTGACCACATATCCCTCATGAATCACAAACACAAAGTGGGGGGGGACACAATATGTATTTTCATATCCTGCCAAATCTTAACTATTATAATTCGGCCTACACACCTATCAAATGCTACATCACTGTGTTGCTGTTCACGTTTCCTACATTTTTAGGTCCTAAGCTACATCACCGTAGATACCCAAACTTTTTAACATTTTTTAGACAGGGTCTTGCTAAGTTGCCCAGATGAGATCTGAACTTGAGATCTTCTTGCCTCAATTCCCAACACTGCTAAGATTACAGGTGTGCATCCCTGCACCCAGCTGCTCAAACTAATTTCAGATCTTCTGGCTGAACTTCAAAAGCCTTTCACCTTGTCTTAAATCTTGCCAATATACATTTTTTATACTAACAAGGTCATCCTCATCTTACTTATCTCTTCCCTAACCCACAATTTAGCTTTTTCTCCAGGCCTTTGCATTTAATATTACCTTCAAAACCTGAGACTTTCACACAGTTTTCTCCCTAGTGAAATCCCAGCATCATAATATACTATTCTAAGAAGCCTAGCTTAAATCCTGGCATTTTCCTAACTATACTCTAAGCTTACTTCAAACTTGTACTGATGAATTCCTAGAAAATGTATAGGCAGCATGTATAACTTAATGTGCTCATTACTTGAACATATGTAAACTAAAGTTTTATCTAGCTTTTGCTTTCTAGTTATCAATGTACACAAAACAATTGTTGGCTAATAATTTGAATAAATATTTAGAAATTTTTGAAACTATCCCAGAGATTGATGGCTTTTTAAATCCCCTGTAGATATCATATAAATTTTTTAAAGGAGGGGGAGGAAGAAATCAATTTTTAAACAAAAAATAGTTATCAAATATATTCACTGCTCTAAATACCTCAGTACTCCATTAATGTATCCTACCTTGTTCTCTGAATAAAGAATACAAACCTAATCAAGAATGCAAACTATTTACCAACAGCTCTCCATCACAATACATGACACTCTTGGGTTATTATGCAATAGTATACCATATAAGTGCAGCACTGAAGTATTGTGTCCTAAGTATAAAAGCCTTTAAATGACAGCAACAGAGAGAACTTCAAAAGAATTTAAATCATGCATTTCCATTTACCCATATAATAATGCAACACCAAAGAAATATGAATTGCCCAATGTCATGGAGTGAATTAAAAGCACCCAACAAAAACAAATACACAGGCTTCCTGAATGCATGGCAAGGAGCATTTCCATAATACTACTTGCTCAGTGATGCTAACAACAAAGTGACATCTTAAGAATTCCCATGGACACGAGTTAATATTTTAAGAGCCTCTCTCTACAATACTAAAAACCTGAGATATAATCAATAATTTCATCAGAATCATATAGATTAGAAAAAATATTCCAGAAAATGATAAAATTTGCTATGAAAATAAATGGGCACATTCTAATTTTAAAACATTTACCAAAACTACAAGAAAAATACTTACCAGAGCTACATTCCAATCACCTTACTCAAACATTCACCTCATTGCCTTAGTAAAACAGAAACCACAAGAACTAAACATACAAAATACAAGCAAAACCCACAATTCCCAAAAGTACAAGTTTATATCTAAGAGTGAAACACATCTTTTGTACTTACCGTAACTTTACTTCCAACTATCTGCATGCAGTGGTCAACGAAGAGTGATTATGGTGTAAAAAAAAAAAAAACAAACAGCAATAATATTAGTAATCAGAAGCTTTTCACAGAAGTTAAGTGTTTAGTAAATTAGTAAATAGCTCACCTATTTATAATTTTAGACTCTGTATCTAAAGGCTAAAACAAATATATCAATATTAACATCTACCTTATTTTAAAAATATCTGCCAAATAAGAGTTCCCAAAAAAAGCCTAATAACCATATGAGAACACTTTCAAATATTCTGTAATAGGCTTCCCACATAGTGCAATTTAAGTATAAAGTTTTGCAAAGTGAATTATAATCTAGCATTAGATAATTTATCAGTTCATAGCCCCTCAAAAAGTCGCCAATAGAAAATTGATGTTTTTCCTGATTGCTGCTTTTTTTCTTTCCTTGTTATTATAAGCATATTAAAATTCAAAAAAGGTATTTTTTGAGTATAAGTGTTACATTTAAATCATAAACTAAATGTAAGAGTGAACTTTAGGTTGAAATGGCTTTTTTTTAGTTATAAACTAAAGGTCTATAATATTTTTTACTCCATACTTGAAAATTACAAAGATATATTGGTTATTATTCGAGTTTTCCTAGATAATCCTAGCATTTCTATCATTCTATTTTCTATTAGAAAATCAGAATTTCTATATAATATGAAGACAAAGAAGCAGTTTATAGCTAATCATGCACATATTCATAAAGAGAAAATAGTTCAAAAAATTGAACTTTTCTAAGAGACAAGAGTTAAAAGAATATCTGAGAGGCAGAATTGTGTTTAGGAAAACAAGAAGTAAATTAACAATCCTAAACATAATTTTATGCCAAAATCTAAAAATAAGTCAAATTACTATTATCAGATTCCTACACATGAATATCAAGCATTGTCCAAAAAAGAACTATGAAACCATTAATTTGATATCAGTCGTTATCAAGATATGTTCCAGGTTTTTTGCTGATGTGTTTAAAATAAAATCGAATTTCACTGAAACCTTTGTAAAAATCCTCAGTCCAACAGGATATCTCACAAGATGCAAGTAGTTGACAGTTGCTAAGTAAATTATTTCAAAAGAATTCATAAATATCCAAATAGAGAAGTAGGCTTCTTAAAACTTCATTCAACAGAGTATTTAAAGGCAGTAATTATTTGGTTGAATGAAAGCTGCTTTGGGACCGTTAACATGCTTCTGAATTGAGAGATATGCTGTTGACTTAAATTATTGCCTCCCACCAAAAAAGACAGAGGTTGTACTTGTCCCTTATTTATTTAGCATAGACATGTGACTATAAAATGAATATGAGCCTGTCTTAACAATTAAGACAAGTCTATACTCAGTGAAACAACCAAAATGTGGCCCACTTAATAATTCACTTGGATTGCAAAATGACCATATTTAGCTAAAGCACATAGAACAATAGATTAGCGTGATTAGTCAAGAGAAGCTAACATTTCATCATATCCAGACAATATCTGATAACAAACTTAGAAAGGAGTTTCTCACAAGAAAAGCAAAACCATAATAAACATACACACACACGCGCGCACACACACACACACACACACAGATATACACAGAGAGAGAGTATGTCAGAGACAGAGACAGAGACAGAGACAGAGACAGAGACAGACAGACAGACAGACAGACAGAATACAACTCCTGTATTTGCCATACAGGTAAGTCCAATAAAACTGCAGATGTAGTTTGTATCACTATTTTATTTCCTATTGAGTTTTAAATCAATGATACCTCTTAACTGGTTTCTAATCCTATACTCCAACACATTCTAAAATCTCAACTTGGAAACCTGATTTAAATTATTTCTTAATATTATTGTAAGGACATTGGCATTTGGCAAACTAGTGAGGACTTTGGTGAATCACTTTTCTGCATAAATATCTCCATATGCTGTTAAGCGCATGCAGGATCCTCTCTAAATCACCAACACATAATGTTTTATGATTACGACTTGATAGGATGACTTCTAGAATACTAACAAAGATTAGCTTTTCATGTCTGAAAACATATGTTGTTTTTGAAAATGCCAACTCTTGGAGCTGGGGATGTAGCACCTGCCTGGTAAGTGCAAGGCCCTCAGATCAATTCCTCAACTCTTCTAGCTTATTTTTAGACAAATGTTCTACATATATCAACAATCTTTATATCAGATCCGTAAACATACCTACAATGAGCAAGCAGTTTCCATCTCATGGCAGATAGATGCAGAGAAGAGATTCTTTTGCATTTGCCTATTGGGAGTTCACTCATCACTAACAGTTGCCCAAGCTACACTTTTGGACTTTAATATTCATACAACTTTATTCTGGTACTTTAAGAAGAAATAAATTAAGCACTAGCTTTGTACTCTTATGATTTCCTTAAGACTCATGTATACGTTAGACACAAATGGTTAACTGGAATTTCAGAAGCATGATGGACATTTGTTGAGCTCACATTTTGTTTGGTTTTAGATCCCATACAAAATGACTAATGCAGGTGGCTAAAAAGAAAAATGTTCAAATTATGTTTAAATTTAACTCTAATTCTTGGATGTTTTGCATATGACTATAAAACATTTTCATACCAGGGACTTTAGCTAGTTCCTACCCTTTTTTCACATCAATATAAAAATATTTGACTACCTAGAAAGCATTTTCATACAGTAAACTACTATCATCTGCTTTAAATAAGGATGTATTTTAATGAGCAAATTAATATAATGAAAGAGACTAAACAAGTATACATATCTAAAGCCTAACAAATGACAGATACAAGGATGGGAAGCATGGTTATAAATGGGTAAAAATCCATACATTTGGTGATAACTGATGCAAATGTTATTGTCCTGATCATGCAGAGTTAAAAGGATCAAATACTGAATGCTATTCCTTTTGCTTTATAAAGGTAATTACATACACAATTTTCACAATTTTAATGAAGAAACAATGCTAATTAATGTGATCCTAAGGTAAGGAAGCATCAAAATAGATTGCTTCCATCAACATGCATGTGCCATGAAAATAATAGCCAAAAATGTGTAATGTTAGACCTTTTTTGACCTAGACATGACACACCTGTAATCTCAGTACTTTAGAAGCTGAGATAACAGGATCACAACTTCAAGGCCAGCCTGAGCTGCATGGTGGGACACTGTCTCAAACAACAAAAAGAATCTTATAAATGAGCTATGCATATACAACGTACTCATAGGTAAATTAAAACAAATAAGGACCACATACTACTTGGTAATACTGAATTTGGGGCTAGTACCTTAAACATGAAATTTTCATGTCTTTGGAGAAATAGTCCCCTCTCATCTTTTCTATAAAGCAGTGCAACTGAACTTACCTAACTTTTAACAAAATGTTTGCATTTTGATCTGAAATTAAGGATATAACTTAAAATATACACTTCATTGGTCAGATGAAGAGAAAAAAAGCATAAAAATAAGTTCTGCATAGAGATCAAGCAATAATCAAAAGATCAAGGGAAAAAAACCATCATGCAATCTTCATTATAGTCAGCCCCACTTACACAAACAACTACAAATGAGCTAGAGACACTAACAAAATCAGCCCATTAAAAACAGACCACATGATTAGTCATGTATCATTATCTGTACTTTGCACTTGGGTTTAGCTATACAGATTCAGTGTACTTGCCTTCTTGTATTTGAAAAATAACACTGAATCTATAGCTTGCATTTCCTAAAGCATTTCACTGTGAACAATAACTTCAGTGAAAAAATGAGAAGAGATTCATCAGAATTTCAAAGTAAAACCCTATGCATCACCTAATTCTATTGAAAATGATGCTCATGGCAAATTTCACTTATCACTTGAAACATATTTCTGCCCTTGGATACAGAAGCAAATTAAAAAACATGCTGTTGCTCTGCTCTGGCAGGGCTGCAATGTGTTACATTTAAATAGTTCAGCATTCAGATTTTAGCTTGCCTAAAGTATGATATATAATCAGCACAATCTCAAAATTCAGTAATTGCTACTAGAATTACTATACTGAAATAGTATTAATGGGAGAACCAAATAACTCTAAAATACATCTTTCCAATAAAAAATGTTTTCTTCACTGGTCAACTTTTTAAATTTAAAATATGTATGTTTTAAATATTTGTTGTATCTACACACACATATATATACACACATAAAATCACACAGAAAATGATTTTATGAACTCATTATATGAAAAGTTCCTTACAGAAATGTCAAAGACACACTTTGCCATTTCAAAAATACATTTTTTTCTTACCAAAAAAATCAAATCTGAACACTACATTTAGAAGCACCTTAGGAAATAAAACAAAGCAAAATACTGTATTAAAACAATATGTTTTTCCTATTAAGTCCTCTCAATGAACCATACTTTCAAGGGTAGAGACTCACAGAGATTTGATTAAAGTATATATTATTCATATTAAACAAAGCTGCCCAATCTCAATTATGTAGTATCTTACACAGCTGGCATTGCAGTAAATGAAAACAACAAATAAGCTGGGCTTTTAAATGCATTGCTAATTACATGCAAGCAGGCATATGACATGAAGCTTTCATGTAAATTTAAAGGCAAAGCATGCTATGTTTGTCTTCTCTCTCAAAATTTGAATCTTTCATCCAACAACCTATACGTTATGTGAAATACCTATGAAACATCAATTTTTAGTAAGTATAAAAAGACTCTGGCTCCAGTCTCCCTGGATTATTCAAGATTTTCCTATCCTTGTCAGTCTATTATTTATAATAATGAAAGTATCTCATTTCTAAGATTGAAATTTCAGTTTTGCAATATACACTAAATATATAAGAATCAATACTTAAATTATTTCCTAAATAGTTGATGTAAATACAAAGAAGCAAGAATTTGAAGATCTGAGGTTTGTTTGCTTTTAAGTAGATAATGCTAAATTCATTGTGTTGGTGCCTGGAAAGTCTACTTACAGATTTTGCAGTAGCAGAAATATACTGGACAACCATCTCGCGCTTGGTGGTAAAATCTTTGTTCCGTAAAGGAGCTTTCTTCTCTTCATTAAGGTTCATGTCCTCCTGGAAGAAAGAATACTTAACTGTGAGCACTGATAAATTTCTGCTTAAGACTTTCAAAAAAGGATTAATAAATATCAATAATGACTATTTCTTCACATTTTAAGTCATGCTTTAACTAACAAGATTATGTTCTGGATACTTCACTGTATTACTTTTTCTCTATACACCATAATCTTGTGCACATTTTACCATATATTCAGGGTTTGTGTTCCCAGACAACCAGTGAGCAGAAAGAAAAAAAAATAATTTTAGAGCATTCCATGGAATATACTGGAAGCTTATATTATAGATAGACATTATAAAGCTCCACCAAAACTACTTACAATATTAACCTTGTTAGCAAGAAAGAACATACACACACACACACACACACACAAACACACATACAAACTACTACTTGGCATATGCTCCCTTGATATCACTATTAATCAGGAAAGCAAATTCAACTGCTAGGTTAACAAGGAATATATACTTATAAAATTACTGAAGAGAAACTCACAAGTTGATGGACTTGAAAAAGCAAATGAAAATAATAAACATACAGTACTGGGAATACACAAGTCACTTATAATGGAAAAATACTCAGTTACTGGAACACAGGTTCAGTAAGCTTTGATTTGCTTGGGAATCCATCTTTATGTTTTGATCTACACACATAACACTTTCATTTCACAAATTCCTTTTGTTCATCTTGAAATTCATATTAATCTTTGCAATACATGAAAACACAGTTGATGAATCCCAAAACCAAGATGGAAGGAAATTTGTTCCAAAATCATACAAGTGAAAAGACAACCTTCAGAATGTATAAAAAGGCAAATGTGTGAAAAGATAAATCATGTCTGATAAGAGATGAGTAACCAGTTATAGAAAGAACTCTTTGCATATCAACAATATAAAGATAAATCAACCAATTACAAATGGACAAAATATTTGCATAAAGATTTTCTAAAGAAGATATTAAAATGACCAATAAAGCTGGGCATGGTAGTAACCACCTTAGGATTTCAAATTTGGGCCCAATCTGGGCAGCTAAGTAATTTAGAGAAATCATGTCTCGGAACAAAACATAAAAAAGGGGCCTTCCATGCACAGCCCCTAGATTCAGTCCCCAGTAATTAACACACACACACACACACACACACACACACACGAATGACCAATAAGCATTCAACATTATTTGCTGAGGAAATCTAAATTAAAACCAGAAGAAATACCCTTCACTCCCATTATCAGAGCTAAAAGAGGAGCCAGGCATGGTGGCACATGCCTATGTTCCCAGCACTCAGGTAGCTGAAGTAGAAAGATCTCAAGTTACAGGCATGCTGGGCCTACAAAAAAAAATGCAAGGCCAACCCAGGCTATATGGTTAGATCCTGTCTCAGAAAACAAAGACAAAAATGAAAAACAAACAAATGTTCACAAAAGATGTGGAGAAAGTGAAACTCTCACACATTCATTGCTGGTGAGTGTGAAATTATACAGCCATTTTGGAGAACAGTCTGCCAGTTCCTGAAGAGGTTACATATAAATGTAGTAGCATATAATTCTGAGTATATACCTAGAACAAATGAAAAGTATTTAACATCAAAACAGATACATGTAAGTTTTTACAGCATTTTTACTTATAGCCAAAAAGTATAAACTAAAGGGCCAGCCAGATAGCTCAGCATACCAAAGCACTTGCTTAGGCAGAGCACAGTGGCCAGGACTTGATCCCCAGCCTGCTGGGCCGGCCCTGCCCCCAGGGAGTGCTGAGATGATGATTGAGACTGGGAGTGCAGGCGCACTCCTGTAATCCCAGCACTTCAGAGGCTGAAAACAGGAGGATCACTACAAGTACGATCTACATAGTGAGACCCTGTAGACTCTGTACTGAATAAAAATAAAAGAAAAAAAGTATAAACTAGCTATATGTACATAAAATGATAACTAGATAAATGTCATACAGCCACCCAAAGGAACATTATTCATTGATCAAAATGAATAAAGTATTGATACAAACTATAAACAGATGAATGTGGGAATCACGTTATAAAAAGCAAAAGGAACTGGTCACAAAATGTCACATATTGTATGATTCTATTTATAAAAAAAAATCTAGAAAAGGCAAACCTACAAAATAGGGTCAGAATATCCAAAATGTTCTCTTTTAGCTACTTTGAAATGCAGACTATATTATTTTTAACTACAGTTACCCTAATATAAAGAGAAGACAGGATCCTATTTCTCCTATCTAAATGTAACTTTGTACCCTTGGGCCAATTTTCCCTATCCTCTCTCTCTCAACCCTTCACAGTCTCTAGTAACCATGATTCTATTCTCAATTCCTATGAGAATATAAATGAGTGGGAATGTAATTTAATACAGCCATTATGGCAAAAAGCATAGTTCTTCAAGCACTAGATAAAGAACTACCATAAAACCCAGTCAAAGTAAGTGTATTCAGTGTGCTGAAGGGACATCTATACTTCCAGGTTCATTGCAGCATTGTTCACAATAGCCAAAAAACAGAAACAATGTGTTCATCAAATGGTGGATAAGAAAAATATAGTACATATATACAATGCAACAGTAGTCTGCCATGAATATGAAATCCTGTCATTTATGACAATATTATTTTAAGTGAAATAAATTAAGCACAGAAAGACAAATGCTAATCTCACTCTTATTTAGAACCCAAGAGGCAAAAAAATGAAAAAAATCAGTATTATCCTTTTACTCTTTCAGTAATTCTAATACTTGTATTTTTAACCAAGTGAAACGTGGACAAAGAACAGTAGTTTTTACAGACTCATATGAGAATGTGGTAAAAAAAAAAACTTGAAAAATAATCAAACTGCATCTATCTATTGAATAAAGCTTGAATATGAATAACCTAAAAACCTAAAGTCTAATAATTTTTGGTTTCATTTTGAAATATTTTAGTTGCCATATTATGCTTCATTCTGGAACATTTCAGATAACTAGTTTTCATATGAGCAATGCTCAACCAGTAATGTCTATACAAATATTACAAAATCTGAAACAACTCCAAAATCTGAAACACTTCTGGTCTCAAGTAGTTTGCATCAGGGATAATCAACTAGAAACAACTTCAGTAAAAGCAAAAATCACAGAATCTATTTGTAACCCCCATCCCCTGCTGACTTTTATGCTAGCTCATTCATAACTAATACCTATAAATTTCTGGTATGTGTACATATTCTTCTTTTATAATCACCAAAATCACTGTCTCTATCTTAGTCCTTAGTTCTCATTTGTATAGCATACTTATAAATGACTACCATTGTTGAATCAAAGCAAGACCATAAAAAGTAGTCTAGACAGTACTTTTAATGTAGTCCATAGATATTCACCTTTATTTTGTACCTATTTCAACTGATAGGGAACTCAGAACCACCTTAGCCCAGCACATTTTAGGGAAGTTTAATGTTTGCTAAATTTTTCTTTGAAGGACTAGACATGAAATATGTACAACAAAATAGTAATAATATATAAGGGTGGCAGGATTGTGCCTTTTCTTTTCCATCTCTACTTTTAAAATCATTTATTTACTAGACATATACTATACAGGAGGGATTATGTAAGGCTGACTAAGGGAATGTAAATTTGAAAAATCACTTTTACACTCAAATTAAATGTTACTATTTATGAAGCAATGACTGACAATCATTAAATGCTATGTTTGTTGGATAAATAATTCATGGTTAATAGGAACAAATACCTATAATAGAGGCAAATGCAGGACTCTTGGAATTACAGGACAGATGGAAAGGCCAGAGAAATCTTCACCAGAATCTGGGTCATGAAGGATGAGAAAAAATCTGACCAAAGGCCATGAACATAGCTTGAAGACTCTCGTGGTTATCAGCTTTTGGCTGCCCTACACATTTTCACACTACCTGACATTGGAATTCCCATCTAAAACAAGGTAAAATTATAAAACTACATTGGTCAGCCTCCCTAATAGAGTACAAGCATGTAGCTTAGTCTCCACCAGTGTAATACTCTTTTTTTTGTAGGTAACTGTCTACAGGGTGTTTAGGGTCTCACTACTAGATCGGGACTTGTAGTGCTCCACCTATTTACAGCCTCCCAAGAGCTGGGATTACAGGCGTGCACCACCACGCCCAGTCTCAATTGCCGCCCGAGGGTGGGGCCAGCACAGCAGGTCCAGGGAAGCCTCGGCCCCTGCACCTGCTTGCAGGCACTTTAATCCACTGAGTTACTTGGCCAGCCCTAGTGTATATTTAAAAGAGATACATATTTAGAAGTAAACGATATAAAAAACTGGCCACAAGTAGTTCATCCATGTTGCTGGTGTGGGTCACAACAGAGATGACATAGTTATAGAATTGCTGTTAGTAGCTTCATATTTTTTAATACAGTTCAAGTAGCTCTAGAGTGGCAACAGCTCCTTAATTGGACTGTATTTCAGTTATGTGCTTCTAGAGTTTATTCCTATGTTATCTGGGGCCTGTTTTCTAACCTTCCTGATCTAAGAGCTAGCCGATATCTCTTAACAATATACTTAAACTCACCAGAATGGACTTTCCTGAGCTCAATGATTTGTTCTACTGATGTATTTTAAGTGACTAGTAATGAGTCCAGTGAAAAGGCATGGTAGCCAGCCTGGACAAAAGGAAGTCATCCAAGAACCAGTAAATGATTTTTGAAGGCAACACTATCTCTTTCAGGCTGAAGTACACTTACTAGCTTGAATTTATCTTCATGTGACATGGCTTAGCATCCATGTCTCTTGCTCCCAAATACTCTGTGGTAAATGCCAGGAAGGAAAAGACTTCCCTCTCCTTCGTCTTGATATGCTATATCTTTTTTAATTAAACCTCAGATTTTATGATATTATCAGCTAAGAATATTTTTCTGCTGAGTGGAACTACACACATTTTCATCAAAATCAATAAATTCTGCTCACATAGGCTGGGGGATATCTTTACTTCCTCAGAACATTCAGGTTAAATTCCAGTAAATATGATTATCATAAAACTTCAACTCCTAAGAGGAATCAATTTTGAAGTAATAATAAGAATGTTTATATTTGTATACATTGCAGCCAATCCAAAGAGGGTAGTTATAATCTGCTCTCTTCCCAGTGATATTTCTACATTTACTAAGTACCTTCATTCAATTCATAATAGCACACACTACTGAGATTATGCCATCAGAGTAGAATTATTTTGTAATGATGTAGGCAACAAAGTGAAGCGAATTTAAGACTGTACACCTCAGAGAAATATCAAAATTTGGTTGGAATCATGCATATAATACTGGAGCAAACAAACTAGTCTGTGAAGAGTCCTGAGTGCAGGGAGGGAGGGAAAGGTTAGCGAATGAAAAAGGGAACTGGGATGTGTTATGTACATGTCCCAATTCCACACAAGGAACAGAAACATTATGTACTGCAAACATAAGAAGAAATGAAGAAAAGAAAGGACAGAAGAAAACAAAGGGAATCAAGAGATGAACAGGAGGAAGGGAAATGGAAATCGGATGGAAAAAGAAATTAAGATGTGTTATATACATGTACCACTTCCCACAAGAGATGCAAACATCATATACTATGCATATGCACTGATAAACTAAATATAAAGAATCTCAGCTATTAGTAACATTATTATCTCTCTGGTTTTTTTAAAAAACACTTTTTATCTTATCTTTTATGTTTTGAAAACACTAACTTGCAGCTTTGTTACACATACTGTGTTGTTCACTATTTCCATCATTTGGTTCATGTTAAAAGTATCTCCTTGCAATGCAGTCATTTTCGTCACCATCTCCCTCTGGAACCCTGCTCTAGAACAAGTCCATATTTGATACCCACTTTACTTGAAGCCTGCTCAGCCATTAATTTTTAAGAATGATTTCCCTCAAAATTACTAGCTGAAAAATGGCTAAACTCACATATTAGTCCTCCATATTAACTACTTACATTAAAAGTATGTGATAAATATATTTTTTAAAAGCTATAAGTGAACTGGGGATAGGGATTTACTTATCTTTTTACTCACAGGACAGAGCATACTTCCTATAATGTAGTTCAAGTTTAACAAATATTTGTGGAATCAATATGGTATTTCTTTAAATATTTTCAATTGCTCTGAAGTCTTCCTCATGTTTATACTTATAAATTTGCTGCATAAGTCAATGGGATACGTGTATCACTCTATAATGACTCACTTCATTTTGTAGAAATAAGCAACATATTACTAATTAGGCAGCTGGTACTTCCAAACCATTAACTTGAGCCTTATAACACAATAACAATACTAAATAAAGCAATTCAATATTAACTCTAAACAACATAATTGAATATGAAACTCCTTGTGTATACACTCAGTTCTTATAATCTAAATACAAAAGGAAGCTTTTATCATGATTAACATTTATTTAATGTAGGTACATAAGAAGAATATATTTTAAATGCTGAAGTTTATAGCCACAGTTGCAAGTACTAAATCCTGTTTTCTCCCTTCCACTTATGCCAGGATACAATTTTCCCTTTACAATTTTTTTTCAGGCTTTCAGCAAACATTGCCTTGTTTCATTTCAGTTTTTTTGGTAGTGGGGTTTGAAACACGGCCCTTGCACAAGCTAAGTGTATGCTTCACATGGAAGCAGTCATAGTCCCAAGCACTGAACAGTATTCCTAAATGTATTGCTGAGGAATGGAATAGAGTCAGACAAGAAATGTAAAAAATTGAACCAGATACCTATTAATTCATTTGCATTACTATTTTTTTTCTCTCTTCCTCCTCCATCTTCACTTCCTCCAAATGCCATAAACAGAAGACAACATGATTCTTAAACTATTGTCGCCTCATCTTCCAATATCGTTTTCTATTTTGTATGTTTTTCTTTTCTTTTTTGGCAGTACTAGGGAGTGCTACATACTGCACACACTGCTACAACCCAAGCTCTTCCTCCTCCTCCTTTTCCTCCTCCTCCTGTCCTCATTCTCTTCGTCCTCCTCCTTTTCTTATCCTCCTTCTCATTTTTCTAATTTGAGTCAGAATCTTGCTAAATTGCCTAGGCTAGGTTTGAAATTGCAGTCTTTATGCCTCAGCCTCCCAGATTGCTGGCATTACAGGTCAGTCCCATAAAAGCCAGCTTTTATTTTCCTATCTTTTTCATTTTTATTCTGTTTTGCTTTATGAGAGATATATGTCAACTTTGTTGGTTTTTTATATCTCTTTCTCCCCTACAAGAATGAATATTTTTTGACCCTTCTATAAATTTGCTCTTAATTCTTTGAATTTTCTAAATTGCTTTTGTTCCTGCAACATGTCTATTTCAGCTTCTGGCTTGGTTTTTCGAAAAGCTATTTTTAAATCTGAACTTGAAGCTAGGACTGGTGGTTCATGCTGATAAGCCTGACTCCCTGGGATGCTGAAGCATTAAAATTCCAGGTCGGATCTCAGCCTGGAAAACTTAGCACATTACAGAGACTCTGTCACAAAATAAAACATAAAAAGGGTTGAAGATATAGTAGCTCTGGGTTCAACCCCTACAATTCCCAGTACCAGACAAAGCTTTCTTTCTTTTATCAAAAAAAATCTTTTTATTTCTTTGGTACAGGGTCTCACCATATAGCTCTAACTCACAGTGATCCTCCTGTCTCAGCCTCTCCAGAGCTGGGATTACAGGAGTGTGCCAGAATACCTGGTTTCAGGGGCTGGCTTGGCTTGGAGTCAGCACAACATGTGGCACTCTGAATGGAATCTATGTCCTTGCACTTGCAGGCAGGCACTTAGACTGCAGAGCTATCTCCTTGAGCCAAAACCTTCATTTTTATTTTCCCTTCTTCCTTGTCTAGATTGCAATATCTGTACCTCTGAAGACAATGTATTAATGACACCCTAACAAAACATATATCCTCACATAAACAATGAGTACAATTATGGTTATGGTGTAGATCTCAACTGTTCCCTAAAAATATTACTTGTGTAGAAGGTGATTTGGATCCTGGTGCCCCATATTCACTAGTAAGTTTAGCAGCTCAATGTGCTAAATGGAGATGGGTCCTGGTTGGAGATGATCATTGGAGGTGTGGCCTGGAAACACATATTCATGTCCCTGGTTCCTTGCTTTGTGCTCTCCTTCCTCGTTGGCCCAGAATGAACAGCCGCGCTCTTCCAGGCCCTTGGGCCACACCATGTCTCCCTGGGAGTTAGTAGACCATGGACTGAAATTCTGAACCAAAATAAACCTTTCCTCCTCCAGCTTTCAGGTATCCTGTATTTTGTCCCAGTGACAGGAAAATGACTAAGATAACTATATTTGATTACTGTAAGGATTTAAACTAATGAATTTTTTGTTCTTTTTTAAAGAGAATAAAAATAGCAAAAAATATCATTAGAAACAATATAGTTTTACTAAAATAGGAATTCAACAATGGTTGTTATATCACACAATGTTGTCTTCAAATTAGTTGTTTATATTACCAGATATAAGCATGCAGGGCTGGCGAGATGGCTCAGTGGTCTAGGGCACCTACTTGGAACAAGCTTGGCGAAGTACAG